>JAQFYM010002301.1:0-24643 GCA_034694785.1 Agrenia bidenticulata | reverse complement strand
ACTTTTGGTTTCTTGCTATGTCTAATTAAAAATATGAAAGACTATTTATACACGTACAAAATATAACAAAAATATATTAAATTTACTTACTCTGTTTTTTTTGTAATTATATTAAAATTTTCTTTGTATTAGAATATATTCGAATATTTGAATATCTAGATAGATAATTATTCGATATTCGTTATTCGTTATTTTTCGTAAAATTCCGAACACTAATGGCTACCGTGTCCATGACAATTTCAAAGATAAATGAACTTGACGCAATTTCAAGAAAATGTACTTAATGAACTATTTTTTTAACTTATTTTCATTCTTAGAATTTTATTTTAAAAAAAATGCAAATACGTTTCCGACATAATTCTATTAAGTGTTTCTTAAAAAATTGTCATGCACATAATCCTTATGACAGAATGTTACTTGACAAAATTTCGAGTCCATAAACGTAATGAAAAATGTTTTTGACGAAGTTAAATAAAACAAGGATTCCATGACAAAAATGCAAGGCTACACAGCATGGTATAAAAATATTGAATGCATATATTTTTTTTGCGGCAAAATTCCAATATTTTATGCGATTATAAACAAGTATTTCTCCACAGTAAATATTTTAAAGTAGTATCTCAATGAGTCAATGTTTTATTTTTGCCAACAGCAAGAAAAAGACGTCATCTACGGGTATTTTTTAGATATAATACTACAACAAAAAAATTTTTATAAAAAATACATTTAATACGTAATGAACATGCTTATATGTTTTTTATATAACTATGCAGATTTATTGCGTACCTGTAAGCATAGGCATACCCAAAAATATATGAGCCAGGGGGGGTAGTCAGTGTTTGTAAAAAAAGTATGGCTATAATTCCGTATTTGTTTGACGTATTGAACTTTATTGTCTTTCTTTTAAAAATTCTAATATAAAATTTTCTATTAGATTCTTACATTGAAAAAAATCTCGGCACAAAAAGAAAAACCCCCTCTTAAATTCAGGCGTAAAAATGTCAGGTGGGCTGAGGGCTTTCCTCCCCCTACCAGTCACCCTGGGTACGCCACTGCCTGTAATAATAATTTAAGGGTAACGTTTATACAAACTTTTCATTTTTTGTCAATTCATGATATGTATGCTACAAATTGAACCGTAAAAAATATGTAAAAAAAAACATATCCCACTTTTCAAAAAAAAAATATGTCTTTTCTTGAATGAATACAAATGGTAAAATATTTTTTATAGATTAAAATTGGCTTTGTTAGCAATAAAATATAGATAAAATATGTGTAACAAAAACAGCGTATAATGATCGCTTAACAATGGCATTTTTGGGTCCTCATAATACCCGTTCTATACGCCGAAAAATGCTAAGCCCATTTCGATTTAGCTGTCTGTGCGGCAAACCGCGTTTAATATAAAAAAATTCTTTGCCTATCTTCATAAATTTTGTTTTTAGTTTTTAAATGCGGTTTTGTTACTATTTATATATTAATTCATTTTGCATACATTAAAACCGGTATATGTTAGTAGCTAATTTAATATTTTAATATTGATATATATTTTTTCTCGTTGTAAGGTAAATTGCTGATGTGCGGTTATTACATTCTGCACATTTTGAGATAAACGTATTATTCTTATATAGTTGTTTAATATTTGCAAACTCATTTTAAGGATATTAAATATGATTTCTTGGTTAATGTATACTGATCTGTGTTGTTTTACATTTTTGTGTTTACTTATACAATTGTACTTTATATAGTCTCGTTAGTCTTAAGTATACCTTTAGTGCAAGATAAAAATGCACTATTTACAGATTTACAAAACGTAAAAAAATATTTTTTGTTTTTGGCGATATGCCAGTTACTACTATCACAATAATAAAACAATACAGGAACGTGTACAGGCGATTTATAGTGTATGGTTACAACAGCTTTGGCATAGATGGAACTACGAGGCAACCTATTTTCGTTTAACATAAAAAAGAAAAAAAAGTACTAACGACGCCATTTAGACTTTTTGATATATCATTCGTATTAAAAAAATATGTAAATTATGTCACCAATATGAATGTTGAAAAACGCGTCCAATTTTTTTTGCTTTATTTTTTCTTTTTGCAAAAAAGCGAACAATATCTAGAACAAAACATACTTGATGTGGTCGTATCTTTGCTAAAGTTGCCAAGAGTTTTTTTTTTTATATAGTAATAGAACTGTATTTTACACCTTTAAACAAAAAACTTACAGGTGAAATGCGACATAAAGAATCATATTTGTGTTTTTAGGAACAGATTTTATAATGGTTTAATGATTAGTTTTGTTTCATAAAACATTTTTTTTTTGTAATACATTAATGTGTATTTCTGTATTACACACAAAATCAGCAAAGGTCATATCATATTATGTTTTACAAAACACAAAAGCAGCTAACGAACGAACAAAATATTTTTATAAAAAAATAGAAAAAAGCAAAAGGAGCTAGTATGACAACGATTTGACAGGTGAAGGGGTTTTAACTGATGTAAATTAACACAACGAAGGTCTATAATATGAGTTGGTTAATCATTTAACGCTAAAATGAACACTCAATTTACTATTTGCACTCCTTCGTAAAAAAGTATACTCTAATACATATTATCATGATACCAAAATATAATCATAGCATTGTTGGTTACCTTTGTTACTTATAAATCGTGCTTTTGTTTTTTATATGTTAATTAAACACGAATAAGAAAGAATTGTATACGCAACACGCGAAGCTGTAGCCAAGGGGGTGCTATAGGTGCTGCATCACCCTGCCTTTCCCCCACCCACCCCCGATTCCTCGGTTTATCGATTTTAGATAGAATTTACGGAGTATATAAAATTATCAGAGACGCTTATGTAAGTAAAAGTATACTGGTAAATACAATTTTGATTAAAATACTGATAAAATAAAATTTATTTTTCAAAAAAAAATTTGTCTATAAACTAAAAAAACCTTGCTTTAATATTTTTTACATCCTTGCCAGGTCGCTGGCAAGAAGAAAAAACACTAACTATGCGTTGCTTATTGCATTTAAATAATCTTTTAGTAAAAATACAATTTTTACTACCATTTAAATTGGTTTTACCCAGTTCTATTAAACAGAAAAGTTTTTTAGTTACAATAATATAGAGTGAATGTATACATGATAAAAAATTTTATATTATAAAAATATAATAGTATATAAAAAACGTGTAAAACATGTTTTGGTTTGACTTTTAAAAACTTTTTAACAACGTTTTGTATATATTAAACCAAAATTCTTTCAAATATGCACACATGTAAAAACTCAAACTGCTTTGTCTGTTCATTTTTCAACTTTTTACACATGTAATATTGCTTGAATCAAAACGCAAAAAACATGTATTACTATGTGTCAGTGCTTTTTTTCGTATAAGTGTTGCAGAGAAATCTTCAATAGAAAATTTATTGTAAAATCTATATACAAAACAATTGAGTTTTTTCGAGTTGTACTTAGGCAAAAAGTGTTCCTTCACTAGTTTTAAGATTTATTTAAGGTAATTGAAAAGTAAAATTGTTTAAAAAATAACATGAATATGCAAACTTGATAATAATCTAAGTCTCATTTACAAAAAAATTACGTTTGCAAATTGTGATTTTTTGCTAAAAAGTCTTTAAATAGCCAGTTCTGTGTATCTTATGTTAAACACTGTAAAGTTTTAGTATCATGTTTAAAAAAGTAAACCTAATTTATGTATGATAAGACGCAACACTGTGTGCAAAGGAACTTTTTATGCTTTTCATAGGCTTACACAATCACACTGTTTTTATTTTTGTTTCTATATGAAAAACAACGTGATAGTTGTAAAATTCATATTCAAAACCTTTAAAAATACAAGAATCTAAAAAGCGCAAAATTTTTTTAAATTACTAAAAATTATAAAAGGCTCTTGATTGAATTAGTAAGCTTTTTACAAGACTTTTTTTCGTCAATTTTTGCATAAATTATATAGTTGATTTTAAATTAATACCCAGATGATTATTAATTTGTACACCATTTTTTTTAATACTAAAATTGCAAATTAACTTGGCAATTCAAATGATTTTTTTTGCAAAACATAAAAAAAAATTGCATATGCAAGACCGTATGCGGCACAGATTTAACCACAAAGAAGCTAGTTTTGCTAAGCAGTAGTGATTTCTTATCATTTTATACGCAGTTAACCGTATTAATCGCTACTAAAATTTAATAAATCCCGAAAAAGTGAATTGCAAAAATAAGTAAAATCAAATCAGTTGAACACTGCAGTAATAAAGTTTCTAATATTTTTTTATATTAGTATAAAAAATACAACACAGGCGCTTATTACGTTTAAAGTGCATATTTTTTAGAGACAGAATATCTCAGACAATATAGAAGTTTGTGTAATAACAGGCGGCCAATAAAAAAAGGAAACCGTTTATAATTAAGGTTTTCTTGTTCTTTTCGTAACAGAAATTTTTGATGAGGTGACACATTTTTTACCAGGCCTCTAGATTTAAAGAAATTCAACTTATTTATTTTTTTTGGTCTTTAGTTTTACAAATTTGCATTTTTTATACAAATAATAAGGAGGATCGGCAAAATAAAAAAACCTAGAATATAAAAAAAATCCACCGATATTAACTAAGAACAACAGTTTCAAAAACAAAATGAGATATGAGTAAGCGCACCGTGAGTGCTTAATTAGACAGAGATATTCTGTATGCCTTTTTGTAGATCTAAATCGTGAAAATCACTTTCATCATATCTTCTTGCGGTAAAAGAGCACGCAAAGACTCTAAAAAAGCTGTTGGAACATACAACTTTTTTTAAATATTTTTAGAACTTTAGACAGTGATGCATTATAGCAATTCCTTGTGAAAAGCAGTAAATAGTTAAAAAGGTTTAAATTTTTAGACAAAATACCGCATTATTTAGGTAAAAAAAATAGGAACCTAAATAAAACTGTCATTTCCTTATAATCCGCACAGACCTGCTAGATACCTATAGTTATTAAATGTTAACATGTAAAGAAAAGAGTACAGAGTAAAAATCGCAGAAAGAAACATTGTCATGCACGGTATACCAAAAGACAAAGGAGGAAAAAGTTCAACACGAAAAACTACACTTACGTGTTTTTTTGTTTTGTTGGCGCAATTAACTTCAACAGGTATTTGAAAAAATCTTCTACGACAAGATTTTTTGTACTAGAAAACGCACAACATATACAATCGATATTAAAACATAATATAACAAAAGGTTCTAGCAGTTTTTTACGGTAATAAATCTGTGCAATTACGCTTTATTTGGTATAAACTGATCGAGTTATATCTTTTGACATGTCAGCTGTTATTTAGCATTGCGCGCGACAAAAAAAATATATAACATACAAGTTTAATGGTTATGTGGAGAGGTTTAAAAAAGCAAACAAAAATGTACTTCATAGAGAAAAAGTTATTATATATTTGTAACAAAAAAAATAACAGGCTCATTATAAACGTTAATAAATTAACAGCTACAATTTTATTTTAGTGGCTAGTAAGTAGCCCTATATCACAAAAAAGTTGGATTCCAAAAATGCAGAACGCAAAAAACAACGTCAGGTATGTATCAACAATACCGTATAGGCTTGTATTATATGTAAATTTACATTGAAATAAACACAGCAACTATGTGAAAATAAATTCTAAGCTTTATTTTGTCTTTAAAAACGCAAATAAAGAGAATTTGGAACTAAAAAAGTTAAATGCGAAATTCCCAACATTTTTTGCAATTCTTCCGTATAAATACCGTATTTTACTACAGATTCTTGCCACAAACTACAAATAAAAAAATAAACATTTTAATTTATCTTAAAAATTTGGTAGTAACAAAAACAAAAAATACATCTGTTTGACACAAAAGGTTATTTTTGACTAGATTGTTATCTACAGATACTATTAAGCATAGTGTTTTACTAATAAAAAAACTGTATATTTAATACTACTGCAGAACTTTGATACCAAAAATCAACACAGATAAGATATATACAAACTTCCGCAAACGCTTAACACAACAAAAAGATGCGAAATCGGTTTGTATTTTGCATAACACAAAAAACATCGGCAATTCACATAGGTAATAGGTTGTTTTTACATAGCCCATAGTTTGTACGTGTAGCATTTCTGCAAAAAAAAAAAAGATTTGGATAAACAATCGTCTTTGTTTTTGAAGAGGTAATCTTATGGATGACACATTACACATAAAAACAGGGTTGAAGTTTTGTATATTTTATTAATATTTTAATATACGGAGTTTTTATACGAGATATGACATGAAATAAAAAACACTTCCACAATAACTTTTTATACAGATGAATACACTGTTAAAGTGGAAAATAGAAACACGGCGCAGAAAAAATTGATTTTTCGAAAAACGAAACTGAATAAAAGTTTTCCATAAAAAGTGGTAGCCTGATAGAAACTTATGAAAGTGTCATGTACACAACTAGAATAATCAAAAATTTTTAAAACATCTTGTATGTAATGTATGCAGCAAAAAGAGATATTTAGTCTTACGGTCCGAAACAGGCAAAAAAAAATTAACATAAATAAGAAGAGTATGACATGTACTCTAGCGACATAAAAAAGTATATGTAAGTACTGTAAAAAGTTACTTAGACGCATTTTATACATACGCGTGTACATAGATTACGCAAACGTAGGTTTAGGGACTATACTAGGGCAACGAACAGACAATGATGAATCATGTAAAGAAATATTTATATGCTGCAAGTGTCACTTTTAACCTGTTTACACAACAACAATATAAATACAAATTTGTAAAATGAAAGACACTGTATTTTATTTATGTAATAAACAGGATAAAAAATTGTTTGCAGAATGAAGATTAGTAATCAGCGATGTTCACTTAAAATAAAACCCAAAAATCATGCATAGCAAATAAAAGAAAATCTTGTATATGTACTATTATATAGAGTTTTTTTTGTTATTAAAACGCGTTCTAATATCAAATAAAAATATTTGTCACAATAACGCTGACTTTAAAAAAAAATAATGCGATGGCTAAAAAAAAAGTAATTTTAATGGTAAAACGCGAATTTCGTAAACAAAACATAACTATAAGTAATATGCTGTATTATAATCACATCGTATTTTATCCATTTTTTTTTTAAAATGACAGAAAATATAAATGTTCAAAGATAGAAAATCATACAATGTAAAAAAACTTAATATGTCAAAAACAAATTGTCGACTTTTATAGAATATTTTTTTTATGATACTCAAAAAGGTTTACTACATGAGTAGTAAAAGACACAAAAAAAAATTAAAAAAGTACATCCGGGCTGCAAATCAAACTTACGCTACTACAAAAAAAGTGAAGTGTGTTTATTAAAAGTCAAACTGGCATAGTATATAAACTGCAGTATCTAAATATGAATTGTTTTGCATGTTTTGTCTATCTTTCTAAGATATGTACGGCGCATAAATTTGCGTGTTAAACCATGTAAGTTTTTTACTTTTAACAAGCCAATTCTGTGCACATTTAGCCTCCATTTAGATATGCAAATTTCACGACAAAAAAATTACTATATTATCATAAAAAATAGCAGACAAAAACACATCTACGAACTACTCGGTTGTTACTAATGAATGCAACACCTTGTAGAAAAACAGAAAAAAGTAAGAAAGAAAGCAAAAAAGCAAAAAAGCAAAAATGTTTTTTAATTGACATAAAAGTAATTTCCAAAATGTGTAAAAGATAAAAAAAAAATACCAAATTATTCGTATCGTGTGCAACTGGGTTATTAATTTTATACAGTGTGTTTTTCATGGAAAAAATGCAAGTACACGCTACTTTTTAAGAAAAATTCTTAATGCGAAAAACTGTAGCCTTTACGCTTATAAAAAATACAGTAACTCTGTGTTGTTTTCTATTCAAATCACATATTTTTATTTGTAGCAACTGTAAAATTGTTAACGAATGCATACTCAAATGTAAATTTACATACTTGTTTGCATCAAAAACTGTTCGTATAAAAGTAAAAACAATATAATTAGTAAAATAACAAGGAAAGATGTACCAAGAATGCCAGTTTTTTTTTTAAAGTGCTACATCCATGCATTTTTTCTAGATACAACTGTACTGCGAATATCCTTCTGTATAGAAATGCTGTAGTCAACCGTGTATATAATTATACTACATACTGTAGAATGTTCCTAGTAGAAATGCTGCCAACATACTGTATTTTACAGCCACCAATGACTTGTAAATTTGATTGTCATTTTTTCGTACTTTTTATGATTCGTAAACATAGGTAAGCATGACTATTACGCAAATTGCAGTAAAAGGTATGGAGCAAAAAAAAAGATTTAGCCAATGGTAAAGAACCGTAAAAAAAATGCAAAGAATAAGGTGATATGTATTGACAGAGGCAGGTGATACCAAAGGTGTCAATTTTTAGTCATCGCAAAAATGATATTTAGTGTTTATATGTATATATATGTTTTTACTGCGCACAAAATTGATTGATAATCAAAAAATTTTTCTTTATTTCATAACGTATGTAAAATTAATACAACTAGTCAAAAAAAAGTATTTATACGCTTCAAAAGGTAAACCCTGTCAAAACGCTACGTTCATTGTTTTTTTGAAAACTTCTTTTGTCTAATACAAACCAGGACTTGTAACGTGTTTTTTTACAGCAGTCATTTTTATGGTTGCGAGTTTTAATGCAAAAAACAAACTGTTTGCGATAAAAGGGCTAGGTATACATAAGTATTTGCATTAATTGGCTATAACTATGTATTAAAGAAAAAATCATATGTACCGGACTCGAAATAATACTTTTAGGTCTTTTGCACGTAACAAAACAAAACCTGTACTAAATCGCGACTAAAAAAAATATGCAGTCAATACAACACATTTTACAGCTGAAATACAAATAAAAGCAGTACAATCACTTGTATTTAAAAAATGTAAATATATAACTCTACAAAGAAGCGCAAAAATACAATAAACCATAACGAAACTGTAAACAATACAAATTTACATTGTCAAAAATATATTTTGCATAGTTTTTGTCGTTTCAAGAGCATTTTTACGTAATATTTGTGGAACAAACTCTTTTTTGCCTAAAAAAATCTACAATATTAATATGCTTTTTTTTATTTTCATAAAAAATGTGGGTAGAGAATAATTATATTCGCGCTATTACTTACGTTCGAGTTGTTATTTGCAAATATTTATAACCTAGAAGTAAAAAATTAAGTCATTGTACCGCTGAAAAAAAACAATCAAACATTATTTAGCGGTCTGTTTTACGTGTGTATATATATATAAGACTACTTATAATAATTTAGTACACTTATCACGTTCTATAATACCTAACAGGGGTTGCAACGAACCCGCTAATGGAAACAATAAAGGACTTATAGTATCTTAACTTTCCCTGAAAAAAAAATAGAAACCATACTCGATAGTAATAAGTATGCATTGACTATTATGTAACAAAAAGAAAAAAATATATGTATGGTTAGGGTTTACGGCTGGTGTGGGAATTAGTTATGGCAGAAAATAGAATCGAGGAACTAAAAAACGTTCTTAAATAACGAAACAAGCATTATACATTTTACAGTGTATTGTTTTCAGCTGCAATGTTTTCAAATCAGCTTTTTCTTATACTTATCTAAATATGCCGTGACTTTACACGATTGGCGAGTTCAGCGTCCTCTTTTTTAAGGCATGTTGGCGAGTTCAGCGTCCTCTTTTTAAGGCATGTTGGCGAGTTTAAGCGCTGCCATACAACGAAATTTTATTTGTAAAAGTAAATTTGTCATTTAAGTAATTCAATTGGAAAAATACTTAATTTTTGCCAATATACTAAAATTAGTCCAAAGTAGCTATCAAGAAGCAATAAAAAGGCAGGATTTTTTTTTTGAAAAGGCTAGCCAGTTTATTTGTAAAAAATACTGTAAAAAAAGTTTTTTTAATCGAAAAAATCGAAATTTCTTTTTTGAAAATCTGCATTTTTAATTTTTTAAAATTAGGTTTTTTTGTCAAAACGATCTCTGCGCAGAAACTTCATCTTGCAATTCGTTCAATTTTTTTTTAAGGGGGTAAAGCGAGGATTCCATTTTACAGATTTCCGGGATTCCTCCGTTGTACAAAAAAAAAAAACGAAAATTTGCCATATCCCGGAATCCCGGGATCCGGGCTCTTTGTATATGGGGAAAGTTGAAATATGTCAAAAGAAAACAACCATAAACTCTGAGTATTACGTTATAACGAGAGAACCTAAAGCAAATATAATAACAACTATTGTATAGCACATTAAATATATAATATTGCCAGTTTTACAGAGATTTTGGCGTTAGGCATATTCCCATGATATCCCGAGATAAACATAAAGTATGAAAATCGTCGGGAACCCGGTTCCCGGTTCTCGGGATCCCGGGATAACGGTTCTTTGGATACCGGTTCTCTGGATCCCGGGATCCCAGTTCTCTGAATTCCGGGATCTGGAATCCGTAAGCGGAGCCCTCTGTCCACGCACGTTCTTATAAGATGCCAAAAACAAGTTAAAGTCAGAACACCATATGAATGACTGCAAAAAAATATCAGATACTTTATATCATCTTATAAATCTAGGGCGTTCTTTTTGTAAATAAAAATAAACCGTTTTTTTTTTTGCTGGTTTTTTCGTGTGATAGTTGTAAGCCCATCCGTTTTAACAAGACTTTTAAGGATTTCTACGTTAAAAAATAAACCGTTTTTCAGAAAACCGTTTTACTGTTTTTCTTTGTAAAATTCGTTTTATTGTAAAAAGGTTATAATAAAAATTTATTCTCAGTAAAAATGTGTTTTACCTGTGGTAGTTGCTACAAGTTCATATGATTAATTACTTTTTTTACAGACTTCTTTGGCATTTTTTTTTGTAAACAAGGTACCACCTGTTGGTTATTTTTCTTTTTACACGTAAAAAAGTGTATCCTCAAAAGCTATATTTGTATTACATCTTTTTTAATCATATAATACCTGCAACCATTTTGTATCTAAAACGCTTGCAATGTAAAAGTGTATTTTTTATGCAACCTTGTTTTTGATTGTATTATCTCATATTTGCTTCTTTATGTTTTCTCACTAATTTATAATTTTTTTAAAAAGTATTAATTTGTTTAATTTGATATTTTATCAAATGCTTACCTTTTTTATATAAATACTCTTTGATAAAAGTTAAAATGTCTTTTACAGGTTTACTAATGCTTTAATTCTAGCAATTTAATCGGTTGATATATTATACGCCATTTCTATTGCTGTCTTTTTAATTAATACACATTATACTTTTTCTATATATCCGCATTACACAACAAATAAAATCTAATGTATTGTTTCTTTCTTTAATTGTATTTTTTCGGTTGTATTCTATTGTTTAAATAAACAATTGTATTTTAAGGAAAACCCTTGCTGCAAAGAACGACGTTAAATATAAGAAAATTTGGTTGGGTGGGGGTGATGGTGTGATATTTGCATACATTTTAACATTTAAAAATTCATGCTGGGTTTATATCGCAATTGTTTAATGGTTGGGACAGGTACGGTACATGTACATTTTCCTTTTTTACTATGTAAAGTATACTTACTTTCTGTATAATTGTTGTAATATAGTGTAACCCCACCTCTACAGCCTCGCCCAAAGATTATTTAACGTCGTTTTTTTGTTAAAAAGGGTATTCCTCTATATAGTTTTAAAGCCATTTTCTAAAGTTCAAGATATAAAAAAAAACATGAATAGACAAAAACTTTTAAATTATAAAGTTAATATAAAAAAATATAAAAATAATGTTATCAAACACACAGAGCAGCGTCTATATTGCTAATAAAAACTGTTATATATAAAAACAACAACTGCAGCATTGACAAAAAATAAAAAATGACAATTGCAAGTAAACTAGGTATAGTAAAAAAACACTTGAGTAGTATAAATGTTTTTAACGTACAAGTTTTGCAAAACATATTACTCGTTAAGCCCTATTATTTATCTGCTTCTTTGCAAGTACAAACATTTATAGTGTATGTGTTTCCAGACAGCACCATCGCGTGTTATACGACAGCTGTTAATATTGATAGAACCTTTGGTTTTAAACTGGTTAGTTTTATCATAAAAAAACTCGATTTTTATACTATAGATGTAATTTAATGTTCATGAACATACTTAAAATTTATGAATTGCAAAAAAACCTTGCAGTCATACTAATTCGCCTTTATATGTAGATTTTTTTTAAATTTTTTGCACGTTATCTAATTTTGCGACTATAACACTATTTTATGTTTTTTTGTGCTTGCAACACTAAAAAATTATACCAAAGGATACCCTTTTATGTGCATAGTAAACGTATAACAACCAAAAACAAACCCTTCTATGACCGGAATAAATTTTTTTTCTCTTATTTGTCTCTTCATCTATATAAAAAAAAAGATATCAAAGAAAAAAGAAAGCCGTTTTGCAACGCGCTGCCGACTAAGATATGTTTTTAAAAATTGTGCAAACAAAAAACGTTACGTTGACATTTTTCAAAGTAAAACCTGGTACGCTTGATGAACATGTTTAAAGACTAGAGATAGTGGATTAGTGCTTTATTATGGGTCTAAAGGTGTGTATATAGGTATATATATTCCTAAAAAATACAAATCTTATGGCAACAGTGTAAAAGTGTGCGTTGTTCAAACACTTTACGTCAAAAATTGCGTCAACCTTTTTTTTAACTTGTTACAAGTATATTTGAATTGTGTTTTTCGAGAGAACATCTATTACATTTATGTAAAACAAACTCCTGCTCTATATTTTGCTTAATTTAATAATGCATACAGTGCTATTGATGGCACATACATTAATTTTAGAGTATTTGAATGTATAGGACATCCCGCAAATAAAAGAACAAGTAAAACCGTTCAAGTTTTCTTTCTGCTTGTGATTTCAAGTTACAAGTTTGTTTCAATGACTGGATAAACAGTGAGTGCACATGCTGTAATGTTTTTTTGATTTCTGGTCTACCACAAATCATGTATAATTTCCAGTTGATTTTTTTTTTTTTTGCAGATGCTGCTTGTAGTTTGCAAAGCTGCAGTTAACAGTATTTAAGGACACGAACACCTTAGAGAACACGATAATGGATAGTATTGGCCTAGAACTGGTATAAAAATAGAAAATATAAGAAATTTCAGGCAAATAAATTCTGTGGAAAGAGTTATTGGACCGCAAAAACGTAAATTTTGAATCTGTGTAACCACAATGCTTCATTGTAAGCAGACTTTTCAGCCTTATATGCAAGCGTGCTATTGCAAATTTTTTTAATTGATGTTAAAAATTGTATTTGGTATCAAGATATTTTACATAACGTACTAAAAGATAATGAATCAATTTTTACTGCCGCAAATTCTAAGGAAGCAAACAAGGAGCAAGAATCACGTGATAGCAGCAATTGGAGAAATAGAATAGTAACATCAATGTGATTGAATAGGTAATAATTGCAATAAATATATAATTCAAAGACTTTTTGTCTACATAACCAACAAAACGGAATATGAATCTTGACCTCTGTCCCAATCAAGACTTTTGCAAAGGCAGTTTTCTATATGAAATCTTGAAATACCATACCAAAATATAGAATATAAGAAAACCACAAGGGTTTTTTTTTTATTTCCTGTTTATTGCTTCAGTTGTCGTTTCAAAAATTTTCTTTTTTCTTAACCCAATGCTAAAAATTTTGTTATAAATCTATCAGTTCCCAATACATTAGCGCAATGTCCAGAACTTCGTCGTCATCGTGACCTTTTTCTTTCACACGTAACAGGGCTTCTTTAACAGAATCCCCCGCACGAAAAAGCTACTTGCTTTATAACATTTTACAAGGCTACATTTAATGTAACGTACTTTACCTTTTTTGATGTTAGTCTTTTATTTGTTAATTGATCAGTTATTCTTTCTTTTAGTTTTTCTTTGACGTTTTCGGATTTTAAGCTTTTTTATCAACTGCGACACTATTTTCATATGCTGAATTATTTATTTCTTACCCTTTCGTACCAGAAATTTACAGATTTGCGTTTATGTGTAAGGCCGACAATTCAGTGATCACATTGTTATAAAATGTTTATGTACCTGCACCTTCCCTTGAACTGTAGATTGCCTCTTTTTTATCTTTATTTTTTCTTTTTATCACATCGTTCCAGTTTGTGAAGTTGATCATGGTCATCATGATTTTTATTGCCTTTCAATTTGGCTTTGATTGTTTTCTTATTTTTTGATATCAAATTCATGATTTGCAGTCTGCAATACTTACTGCACTCTATCCAGATTTTATTCCAAGTAAAGATATCATAACCTTTTTTATGGGTATAAAAATATACACCTTAAGAGGTGTTTTTTTTTAGACCCGTATTCTAGGCGGTGGAAAAAAAACGGGGTTTCTTCTTCAAAAACAAGATAAAACAAACGGTTCGTGTGTGAATTAACTTTACAAAATTCAAAAAAAAACAGTTTATAATTTAAATGTGTATTACGAGAAACAGTTTTACTTTTAGCAAAAAAACACAAAAAACCGTTTTTATAATGACTCTTGCATAAACTAGTTGCAAAAAAACGGTTTATAAACACGTTTTTTGTGAAAAAATAACGCCTCAATAAGGTCCTTAAAAGTGACTACGAAGTGAAAAAATGCCATTTGTTTGTATAGAGAACAACTTTAAACTAACGTATAAATTAATATTAAATCGATAACAAAAGAAATTCGTTTTATTAATATGTAGGGTTTTTGATCCTGGGATTCCGGGTTATGTACAAAAAATCTTACAACATATTTTGCTTACAAATTATAAGTTTATCAGAATCCTGATATTTTTGTATTACTAGGTATTATATTTATTGTGATTTTTTGCAAGTATAAATCGTTGTATATAAGTTTTTTTTTCGATTAGAAAAACTATAAGATGTACTCTTGTTTAAAAGTGAGGATGGATTTTAGTATTATGGTAATATTAGAGCTTACCGGTAATTTTCTAGTACAGTATCGTACTGAATATTCGTGTAGTTACCGTAACCATATGCGTGGTGCTACAATCTAACATGCGCAACTGCCAGATGCATTTTTTTTTCTACATACCTATAGTTGCGTTTTTTATGTTTAGATAGATACTTTTTTTCAAAACTAACCTATTTTGAGATATATTTTTATATATTTAAAACACATGTAACAGATATTCTCTGCACAACCTGTTTCTAGTTTCGCAAGTTTTGAAAAACAATTTGCGAAATAATAACTTTACGAAAAAACTAATAAAACAATATGTTATAATGTTGTATTTCTTTACACTTAACATCTATTTTAGCTGTTTTTATTATTTGTTATTACTACAAACTAGCTTATATACGCACTCGTTCATATGAGTAATAATAATTACATAGTCTAAAATTAAATCAATAACCGCTAAAAAAAACTATAGCATTTAATCGCATGATTAAAAAAATTGTTGCGCGCATTTTGTATGCACATATATGTTCTATATTTAGCACTTTACAAGTTTTCTTTTTCTTTCGTATTGTTTCGAAGCTCGATTAATTTCAAAAAACATTTATAGCACAGTATAAAACCTATCCAAGCTTACCTTTGCAAGCATATACAGTTAATGCAAAATGCACTACAAAAAGTACCTTATTATGTACAGTAAAAATCTAGAAAAAACTGCATAACTAAGCATTGGTTTTATTTTTCTTGGCAAAAACACGTTTTACAAAAAAAAATCACAAAAGAGTAAATGCTTTTGATATTTAAGCCAATAAAATGCGTGTATTTGTAGTTAAACTGTTGCTCCCTATTTTTTGAGTATTGAAGTGGCTTTAATAAGAACCCCATACTGTTAAGCATTTCAATAAAGTACATAGAAAAAAAACTGCATATATTGCACGGTCTCAAGTACAGTAAATATATACCTATTATAGAAAAGCGCCATCTTCGAACTGAAAAAAGTACATTAAAGTCGTTTTTTTTTGCAATTAGATGTCTATCGACTAAATAAATTATTTATAATGTTTTACAAAGCATTAATATGGCATCTGCCGTTTAAACCGCATATTAAAATTCTTCTGTTGTATGTTTGACATTTTTTTCTTATTTTTGTATCTTTCAGTTTTATAGATAAATAAAGTATAGTAAGAAATCTACCGCTTTTTTTGCTGCGATCTGTCTTGAAACTTACTGTAATGGGCAGGAAAGCACCAATATTAAAATCTAAAAATACGGTAAATGCAGACCTATCCGTTTAAGTAGCATCTGGTATACGCTTTAACTTAAATGAAAAAAAAAAAACGATTCATAGAAAAAAAAGGTTATAATAAGTATCTGTAGTTTAATGCAGCGAAGTTTTAAATTTTCTACGACAATTAGCCTATTAGATTCGCAGTATAAACTGTTAATGTGTAAATGCCAGTAAAACGAACATGAAAATTTGTTATTATTACAAGTAAAAAAAACTCAAAAATCTTGCTGTTTTAGAGTTTCTAAAAATGTTTTATGGATAAAATTTTGACGAACTTTGGACGCAGATTTTTTATAAGACAATAATATAATTGTACGCATTGATTTTATGTTTTATGCGCTGTTTTTTTTGATGTACAATTTTTCGTACTATAATTCAACTACGTATATAAATTAGTTACCAGTCAGATTATATTTTTTATAATCATATTCAAAAAAACATAGTAAGTAATAAAATGTACATTTTGGCTGATTTCGCAGTACTATAAGCAACAGGTAATGTTATAGAAAACGACTTAGTGTAGTTCTAGTATTGTTTTACAGATGCATGTTAAGTAAGCTTTCTCAGGTATCTTATTCTGCACCGTAAGCGTATTTTACTTACGTATCAATACATGAAAATCTGGTTTACTTTTTTTGCTTTTAGAGGGGTCTAAATTACTCGTGTTAATTTTTTGGAAGCAATAAAATTTAGATTCTACTGGATATATCTACATAAAAAATAAAACAACAAATTCTTACATTACAAAAATACTTACTAAAATAACAGATTTTAATGTTTTTATTCTCAATGTATTCGTTAGTGGATACAAGATGCCATCTTCAAATTTAGAGGGTGTACCTTGGTGTGTAAATTTGTCATAAGAAATTTAAAAAAATAAAAAAATCCAATACAAGGCTCACGCACGCTAATCGTATACTTAACGCCAACATTAAATCGTAGTTTGTATTTCTTTTATCGGTTTATTTACTTTATATATGAATATTTAGTACAGGTTATAGGATTTAGCTATTTAACAGAGACGAAAGTACAAAAATGGCAGGCACTTTTGGCAAGGGAATTCGTTGTTTTAATTTCATTTGTTAAAAAAATGTGCTTTATTCATGGCTGATTTTAAATGGTTTGTTTTTCGCAATGCAGATCTATATGTATTTATTTTTAAAGGATATCAGAAATAATTATGTGCAAGTTCACTAAGCAAAGAACAGTAAAGAATTATTCATATTTGTGTAGTATTTGCATTGCCATTGCAAATTTGTTTCTAGCGGCAAAATGCGTATAAAACTATGCTTTTTTACCATATATTATAAATGCTATGATTTGTACAAAAGTAAGAGACTTTGTTTTTTACGTTTTTTGTGCTAGGTGTGCAACTTTTTTGTTTTAAAATATACATGCATACTTGCTTGTAGTATTTGAAATTATTTTAATAGTCTAAAAAAAATTTAATATAATTAAAAAGCTTGATACATGTTAAAAAAATCATATCAACGACGAATGCTAATATATACCACTTTTTGTTTTTTTTACGCAAGAAACGACATGTTTATGTTGCTATCGATACTTTTTACTGGGGTGGGCAGGACCGTCAGGCATGGGTATGACGGATAAAACAGTAAAAAATATACTGTAAACTGGTAAACGTATTCACAGAAAAACATCTTATACATATAATCTGTATATTACGAAATAAATTTTTTAGTTGGGTTTGCACAAGTGACTGCAAGATATCATATTTATTTTTTGCAAAAATAAAAGACGTTACAATGCACACGCACACGCAAGAGGAAACGCACATAGTATTTATATAGTCTTTTGCTGTATGCGTTGTTTACTAGATTTACGTATAAATATCTTTTTTTGCATTAAAAAAACACTAATACAGAACACCGAAATAATGTGCTTCTTGTTTTAATTTTACTGTTGTTATAGATATTTTTTTTCTTTAAAGATCTTCAATCAGTTTTTATAAGAATGACAGTAGTATTTGTTCAACATTGCAAAATATATTTTACTTTGTAAATGCTTATAAAGCTGCGAACATTACAATGAAGGTTTTGAAAAATGGATAATTCAATTTTGTTTTTGGTTTTCGATTGCTCTTTTTTCTATATTTAGTAAAAACTTTATTTTTTTCACTTATACTAGATTTTGGCATGTATTTTAACACAAAAATGGAATAAAACAGTTCCTTTGTAAACAAAAAGTCACATACGCGAAAGGCATCTCCTACCATTGGCATTTTATGTGTTTTATGCCATATTTTTGTATTAAATTACTAGATTAATTTTTACAAATATACTGTTGCAACAAATTATTGTATGCGTAAATCTTTAAAAACTTATGTCTTATTTAATGCTTTTTATATTTTTTTAAAGGTTTTAAAATAGCAGCTCATACTAAATAAAACAAGAGTAAAGTGCTCACACTAATACAGTATCTCAAACCGATCGCAAAACTATGAATCTTATAATATCATTTAAGTCACACAAAATGCAATCAAAATTCTAAAAATTAAACCGATTTTAGTTTCTGTAAAAAATAGACAGAATCTAAATTTTTCATGCAACTATTGACACAAATTTTGTTTCTAAATCCGTTTGTAAAAATATCAATATTCATCCTTTTGGATCCCCCTTAGCCGAGCGACCCGGTCACATGCCCGTAGTGCCCCCGGTCATAAAACCGTCCCTGTTTTTATCGTATATGCACCTAGTTATAAATGATGTTTTGTAGTAATATAAAACATAGCATTGGTATAAAGGAAGAATAGTCCCGCCCCTATTTTTTCTAGAAATTAATTTGTTAAAAAATTGTAAAAAACTGACAAAATCATGCTCTATGCATAGAAACGCACTAGAAACATCCAAGAAAGCATTCTTCTGTTTTTACGGCGAATTGTGTATAAAAAAACAATCAGAGTGGCAAAAAAACCTGTTATCGTGATTTTGCTTAATTTAAAAATTTATTAACAAAATAACTATACGTAAAACAGAAATGTATTTTTCCTCTATACCAGTATGTCTGCACATACTTTTTTTGCGCTGGTTCCATCACCTGTTTTTTGCGGTCGAGGTAACACCATATAGTGTCATGAATTATTTAGAAATATTTCAAACTGACACCATATGGCATTATTGTAGATTTAAACCCATTTTATCATGACACCATTTGGTTTCATATAGTGTAGAATGATGAACACTAAGTAATAACAGTACTTCAGTATATAAAACAAGAAAACATTGTTGAGTCATAGATTTGTTGTGGAATTTTAGGTATTTAACATGCAAAAGCTTACAGCAACTACGAAAATAGTTTTTGCTTGTTTAACGTAGCTCATGCGGTAAATATGATGCGAGTGAACAAAGAAAATACTAAACGGAGTTTTTATATAAGCTCAAATAAGAACATGGAAAATAATAATAGGGCTCCAGAGGAGGAAATGCAAAAAAAACACAACTCTTAATACGGGGTTGGTGAGAAATAATAGCCAAAAAAACTTTGCTATAAGAGTATAAGCATTTATTTTTGGTTATCCAATCATAATTATAATCACATAATTTAACATAAAAAAAATACACATCTGCTTATGGAAAAAAAAATAAATGATGCAAGGTGTTTTTGTTCAAGCGAAAAAGACAATTGTTTACAGTGCGCATACATAGCGAATTTACTAGAAAAAGGTCGCCTTTTCAATTAGTTGTATTTTTAAACTGAACTACATATAAAAAATCTAATCTTTATGTGATTAAAAAGATGTTTGTATGCACAAGATTCATACACAGTGTATTAAACATGAACTAATGCATGTTTACGGTTTTAGCTGTAAAAAACTACTTCTGTATTACATTAAGATATAATTAATGATAATGTCAGGCAGTGGCGTAGGAAGAAGCGGGGGCTAGGGGGCTCTAGCCCCCCTTGTAAAAAAACTGCGCCTAAATTAAAGAGGGGTCTATTTTTGTGCATTGAATTTTTTGACAAAAAAATCTAAAATAAAAAATAATTATCATAAAAAATTGTAAAAAAAAATAATTAAGATTTTTTACGATATAAATCAAGTTTTAAAGCCATTTTTTTTAAAAAAAAACTGACGCGCCCTGGGCACGAAAAATTCCTGGCTACGGCACTGATGTCAGGCAGTAAAAAGATATAAATAGTTGCAAATATTTATAATCAGACATTTTTGTCTGCTATAAAAAAAATTGTGTTGACTTATATTGTAGTAAACTTTTCTATTCCAGAGTACTTCAGTTTGCAGCATATACATCTAAATTTAGTATAAAACGTTTTTATTTTGTAATACTATATTTAGAAGATTAGTAAACTTATATTGTAGGTAAGCATACACGCCATAAATGTTTTTATTAGCAGCATGTGGGTTATGAAAAAAACGAATAACAATAATATTGCAGTACAAGTTGAGCAATTTATGTCTAAAAGACATTCTATAAAATTCTTGCGACAAATTTAAACGTTCTTCACACTTTGTTAACATTTAAAGATGTTAAGATTTTTTTTTATTATTTGTACTTTTTTAAACATAAAAATCTATAAATTTGCCTTTTTGTCAATGGACATCCGTAATGCTGTTCTTGGTCTGTCTGTAGATCGTCATTGACTAAGGATATGTCTAGTATACATCTCTTTAGAAGGTTTAAGAGACAAATAGACCGGTGATTAGTCGGTATGGTGAAGTTCTCTATAGTGATTGTAAAAAAAAAAATTGACCGCAAAAAATATTAAGTATAGTGAATTCTCTATAGAGAACGACTTAATACTGTTCGAAAATATAAAAAAAAACGTTTTATATAGAAATTTTGATAAAATGGCTCACCATACCGAAAAACAAAAACACACTTGTTATATGCGAAAATAAGATATAAAAATGACATTTATATGTAGAATATATATATAAAAGCAATAAAGATATTTTGGTGCTGAATTGAATTTTTCAGTCGGGAATTTCTCTATGGTAAAAAATTTCAAACATGAAAAAAAAAACTAAGGAAATCACTATACTGATAATTCTCTATAGTAAAATCTCTACACAAAAAAAAAATCGGCATAGCCTAAATTAATATGTAAATAATCAAAATTACAAAAAAATTGCATATTTGTCATTATTATGTGGACTAACATGATATATCTGTATTTTCGCATTTTTGGATGTTGATAAGTTTTTCTTTGCTAAAAGAAGACATATTGACAATCGATAATATTACTTTATGTTTTAAAAACCCGTTGACAAATGTCAATATTTGAAGTTTTTGTAAATGCCAATTATCCTAGTTTTCTATTATACTTTTTACAAATATATAGAATTGCAAAGCTTTTTCAAAGTTTCGCGTGTTACGAAAATGCATCCATATAACCACGAAAGCCTTAGATGAGTGCGGCAAGTCTTTTTTACATTTTGTGTTGTGAATTCTAAGCGACGTCAAACATAATAAACAGATCGAAGCAAATTTTAATGGCTATGCAAATGCAGAAAAAAAAACTTATAGTCTATTAAACGAACAACGAGTGGCTGGAAATAATATAACCTATTACAAAAAACCGATAAAAAGCACTAACGATACTTATATGAATTTATGGCAAGATTGAATGCAATGTATATTAGTATTGATAATTATTATTTACGTTTCATGCAATATAAAATGGATATTACAAGGTGATTAAATTACCAAAAAATAATATACAAAACTTTGATTTTACTCTTGTTATAAATTCTAAGAATTATATTTTTTAAATGTCGAACTTTTCTCATTAACACAAAAAAAATATTGGTAACATTCATATAACAAAACTTCGCAAGCATTGAAATAATTGCAGCTACCCTTAGACAAAATGTACACGATACTTACTGATTAAATTAGTATAAAGATGACAACATAGTAAAAACACATTTTGCGAATAACTTTTTAAAAAAACCATATTACAAAAAAAGCCTTTTTACACAAAAGTTTATATATTGTATATATAAAAGTGGACGATAAAATTTGTTATGCATGTGAACTTTGCATTTGCAATTAATTTAAATGCGGAATGCGCGATGTCATACATAAAAAAAACATCAAAAAAACTCTTATAAAAAATTTAACATTTTTACTGTTAAGACTTCATGCTTTCTAACCAATGTTTGGGGTTGAATCTTTTTTGTTCATGTCTTTTGGTTTGCATAGTGCACCACGGCAACTCATTTTTTATATACAGAAATCAGGTCATTTTGTTGGAACATATATTTAAAAACGAATTTCTTCATAATAAAAAATCCTGCCATTTTGTTTTCTAATACAGGCAAGCTATTTTTTATAGTCAAAAAAACGTGTAAATGCCTTTTTTTAGTAAATTTGTGAACAAGTGCTTCAGTAAAAATATTTTTTTTCAGTATATTTTTATCTTGTGATATATTATAAACAGGTTCGTAGGAAGGACAGAGAGTACCTCAAGGGCTCGTTTTTTTTGCAGAAATATTTTATAAATGCAACAAAATAATTAAATATATTAGGATACTTTAGGAAATACTTTAAGTGTATTTTTTAAGACTTTACACGTTTACAAAAAACCATTTAAACACAAAAAACGTAAAATTTATAAAGACGACTGCTTAAACTGTATAATTTTGTGTGTAAGTGCGTACAAATAACACTTTTAGTTTTTTGTTTAAGCATCAGCGCAATTGCGTAAAAAACCTTATAGAATAATTTTTGTAGAAAAACAGTATTTTTGTTACATAAAAATTTAAAAAGGCATATGTCATAAGCATAACATAAGAAAACACCATGAACTTTTGTTAATTGTAAAAAAACCTATTTGTGTTTCATTTTTAGTACAAAAAGAGCAAATTTGTTACCCATTAGATCAAAAATACACTTCTTGGTTTGTCATGTTTTTCCTATATGTTTAAAGCACACAAGTATACAATATATATGCTAGGTTGATTTTATTAAAATAGTAAAATTACATTAAGTGTCGAAGAACCGTTTTTTGTGGCAATACACATAAAAATACAACTGGTTTATGCTCATAAAAGCAATTTAAAGCAGCACTTACTGGTAATTAGTTTACCTAAAAGTCTTTTTAAGTTTTCAAGAAAAAAATGTTGTATTTTAGTGCGCATTCTAACCAGGGGCGGATTTGAGGGGGAGGGCACTGGGGGCACAGGCACCAGGGCCCCGGCTAAGGGGGGCCCCTCGTTTTTTTTATAAAATTTTTTTATAAAAATTTTTTATTAAAATATTTGTTGAAAAAAAAAATATAACAGAATATAGTGCCCTATGTTTATGCGAACAAAAAAACCATGTTTTTGAATAAAAATAATCCAATTGATCGCGCACGTAATTCCAATCTACTTTTATTTTTCAATTTTTTATGCAAAATTATGCAAAATCTTTCAGACTAATTTGTGAGATTTTGTAATCAGCGTATTTTAGGCAGTTTTCTGCAATAAAAAGCCTATTTTGTGTTACTTTAACTTATATTTTCAGCATATAAAATTTGCGTTCATATTTTTGTATTGATAATTGGTATATTAGTTGTGTTTAAACCATCCGCATTAGTATCGCATACAATATATCAAAACTAAAAATTTCCACTGTTATAATAAACGTATGAGTTTGCTTTGTTTTTTAGGGCGCCAAAAGAAAGTATTATGCCCTTTCTTAAAATCATATCTATAATCAATGACTACAAAACTGTTGATTAATGCAAGCAGTAATAACTAGACTCATTTTAACTATTATTTGTCTAGTTTGCAGCTGGTACTGTCGACGAATGAAAACTAGGTATTTTTTTGTTATATTTTTTTATGACAGTTTTACTTCAATGTAAAGAAGTTTCTTTTATAGTATATCGCAAAAACCAGCAAGGAAGCTATTTTTTTAGAAAATGCACGCCTGGATTTCAAGTCTACAGATTTTGGGTATTATGTTTGCGTTAGCACGTAGTTGTACACTTAAATAGGTATTAAATGCATTTTTTTATTGTTTCTATGGTAGAAATTGCGTTTGAAGTTGTCTTGGCAACTGTATTATAAGATTTCGTGTTAATTAAAAAAAGTCGTATAAAAGCAGTTAATGCATCTTTACAGTATACATTGCGTAAGGCACGTAGAATAGGGTTTTTTTATTAATAGTGTTAGGATACTTATTAGTCTTACTTATATATAACAAAAATGTAAATTGTTTTGGCATTTTTTACATAATATTACGATTACTTGTACAAAAAAAATTGTCAACTATAGTTTTTTTTCAGTTGAGCTGTCGTTTTATTTACCGCATTCTATTTACACCTTCATGCAATTTCATGTTTTTTTTATTTAAAAATAACAATTAATA
>JAQFYM010002300.1:0-24660 GCA_034694785.1 Agrenia bidenticulata | reverse complement strand
CCAGAGGGACGAAGTGCGGGGGGGGAGTCAGGGGAACAATGCCGTAGCCCCCTTTCCTAGAATAAAAAATGCCCCGAATTTAAAAATGCATTTTTTGGCAGAGATTTTTTTTTTTAACAAACCTGAAATTAAAAATTTCCAAAACAAAAAAAAAAAACAAAAAAAACCAATAAAGAAAAATTACACTGTAAATTATGTTTTAACGCCTTTTTCCAAAACAACACTACCTAGCCCTTTTTAAAAAAACCCTGGCTACGCCACTGTCCACAGGTACCAGATCTAATGATCTAACACACGATTTTAAATTTCAGGTAATATTCGCAACCAAAAACTCCGTTTTCAACCATATAATGATTTTATATTTTTTCTTTTGTCAAAAAAAGTAATTAAAACAAAATAAACAACCTTAACATAAAAAATTAATTGACTTTTAATACAATATATATTACCACAAGCATTCGAAAATATGTATATAAGCATATTATACATACTATTAAAACTTATGTATGCGTTGGATAGAGAATCATAAGAAAACAGCACATGATTTCGCCAAAAAAACAGTTTATCAGAAGCTAATTTTGCGCATAAAAAAAATTTGTATTAATCTATGCTTAGTAAAAAGATGTAAGTTTTTTTTTTGTCAAAATATCAAAAACAAAAAAATCTAGGAAATACAATTAAAGATGGTTTTATGTAAAACTGCGCAATAAAACACGTTAATAACAGTAAACCCGCATTTTTTGTAAAATAAGTAAACGACTGTTTTAACTATAGAAAAATTTTTCCCTCTTAACAAAAAAAGATTTGCATGTGTTTAAATGTTTGTATCACATTTTAAAAAGATATCTGGCAAAAAACAGAATTCTATAACAAATGCTTATGCGCGCAAAAAACCTCCGAGAACTGCACTTTTTTTATTATAATTTTTCTTTTTGCAACTAGGAATATTGCTTATTACTTTTTAAGACAATCACCGCATTATCTGGTACTTTAGACAAAAAAAAATTATTGCACCGTAGACTTCTGGCAACCCTGCAGGGGCGCAAACAGTATTTTTTTTCCACAGTGTTAATTTAAATAAATGGCAAAAAAATGAATTCGTAAATATGAGATCATATCAAAATTCTATCTCTATGTTACAAAATATTATCAACAGAGGTCTATGCGTATAATTTATACATCAAATTCAGCCTCGTCGTAAAATCAGTGTACAAAATACCGTAAGTTTGAGTTGTTACTAAACCTTCCTCTCTGGGTAGGCTGTTTTGACCTGGATCGTCCCTTAGGTTTATACAAAAATGTTTAATGATACAAAAATCGATAATTAGGTAGTATTACAAAGACACAGATATGAAATATAAATAAATACTAGTGATCGTGCAAAATCAAACTAGATTATATCTTTTTACAATCTTATTTTTACGTAACGTACTTGCATTAAGCAAAAGACTAGAATATGTACGTTTTTATATTTTTTCTAACATGTTTTTCGTTGCAAAATTGTCAACAGAAAACGCAATTGAAAATTTCTACTATAGAGCGGTGACCTCACGCATTTATATCTTACTACATTTAAGGTTTTTATAAAAGTTTAGGTCTAGAATAAGATTTTTAATTTGGCGTCAAAATACATAAAATGACACAAAAAAATATATTTTATCGATTTTAAAAATTCCTGGTAAACTCTCTTTACAAAGAGAACCCCAAAAGTAAAGAGTTTTTTTGTTGGAGCAAAGTTCAGCCAAAATAATTACATTTACTGTGTTATGAAGGTTTTATGTGTTTTTATATTATATTTATATTTTTCATTGTTTGTGTATCTTACTTCAATTCTTTTATTTTTGTTGCCTTACATTTTGATTTACACAACAAAAAATAAAAAGAAAGAGTCACTTTTTGCGTATATGCATTTTAAAGTTGTTTTTTGTATAAAACACAAAAAAAGATTAATGCAGATCTTTGTAATTTATAGAATTTTGGTAAATTTTATCATTACTCGATATTAAGTTTTATTCAGTATTACTTGTTTACATGTAGATGTGTTTAATTAGATGCATCAAACAGTAATGCCATTTTTTACTTGGCATAATTATCTACAACTAAAATATCATGGTTTCAGTTATAAAAAATAGGCGGTTTGTAAATAATTTTACGAATTAAAAAAACGGTTTAAGAGTAGTGTTTCCACAAAAAAAATATAAAAAATTTGATTAAAACTGTACAAAAATATTAACCACGCAATTTTATAAATAAACGAATTGTTTTCTGTTGATTGTACTTTTAAAAAAACTGTAAGGCAATGAAAACGCCATTGTTTGTATAAATAGAATATACTGCAACTTCTTCGTACAACTTATAGGTATTTTGTAGTGTTTGTAATAAAAAAAATACACATCTCGCATTCAATTAATTTGGTTTTCGCCTAAAAAGCATTACAATTTTAGAAGAATACAATTAAAAAAAGCGTCTATCTACAAATGCATATTTTTGTTTTTGTCGGGTTTATAAAGAAAGTTGCAGTCACATTCTAGCGCTAAACCAGATTTTTACACAAGCAATATTACATATAGAACATGCACTGCATTAACAGGCATCTTTTATAGCAGCTTCTTAAAAAAAGTTTACGCCTAATTTCTATAATATCTAAAAAAAAAATATACAAATTATTTACAGTAATTTTTTTGCATATCTTCACTAAAAATATATATGTATGATATTATTAGAAAGTCCGTAAAGCGAAGGTTACAAGAGTATAATCATATAAAATATGAATGACTGTAAAAAACTGATTATATTTTTTATAAAAATATTCTACAAATATTGCTGAGGTTTTAAAATAAAAAGAAATGAAACTAACATACGTATATAACATAAGTTTGTATATATGGTTTATTTACTTTTTTATTAATTTTTAAACCTCACCAACAAAAGTTTTTTGCCTATCTACGGCAACATTATTATATTTAGCCAAAAAAAAAAGGATTAAATAAGACTTATAAGCTTACCATATAGTAAAATTTTTTTACAATGTAACAAGATTAACGTTTGCTACAATTGTCAATTTATTTAATACTTAAACGATTTTGCTATTAGGACTTAAAAAACAGTGGCTGAATTTTGCACGTGTATCAATTGTAGCCGATTCTAACGGTAATTTACTATTAGACTAGATGTCAAAAAATACATTAGTTAAATTTACTTGTACAAAAAAATTAAATTTTTAAAAAAAAAAGAAAAAATATTGGCGTCGCAGATTAATACCTTTTTGATTACAGAGTAAAAAGAATGTTGCAACAGTAAAGCTATAAAAAAGCTACTTCGTTTTATGTGCCAAAAAACTTAAAAACTGGTAAACAATACAACAATCTAATAAAAAAGATTATAAATTACCAATGCACACAAAAATTTGCCACATCTTGCAGGAAAAAAGCAATTCGAGTGAATTATTTATTAGCAGTACTGCAAGTATGAATAAAAATGTAAAAAAATACGGGCAACTGTGTATTTTATATAACTCACTTAAAGCTTTTTAACTAGGGCAACGTAAACATTTGACCGCAGATATTTTAATGTCGCACAAAAAACAACAATATATAAAAAATATGACAATTATTTAAATATTTCACATACTTGGCATTTAATGTAAAAAAAAAGTATTTCCAATTAACAAAAATTGTAAAGTGTATTTATGTTAGCTAAAAAAAACCCCCGGCGTAAACCGGCACTTTTATGCACTTAAATACAGTACTTCACATTTGTTAATTGTTTTATGTGCGCAAAACAACATTTAGTTGCATAGTAAATTGTTAATAGTTATAAAAAAAACATTTGACAGTATACCAAATCTAATTTGTCATTTTGTGTATTGTTTTTATAAAATAAAAAGAAAAACACTACAATTTGTACATAATATTTATTAAAACCGTATTTATGCTTTTTAACACAATAAAAAATTGATAGTTAATTCATTTTTGGTTATACAGCAATAGATATTAAGTAAAACTTTCTTTATAGTAAAAAAATTGTATGCAGAATATGCCGAAACTAAAAGTTGAAATTTTTTTTCATGTAAGTAATTTTAAAGTCATATATGGCACTTAAAAATTTATAAATCTATTATAATAAGATTAAATTCTTTTGAAACGCATTTACTACTTAATAAGCAACTGAACACTTTTTTTGTACAGCTAAAATGCATATACAAAATAACATTATTTTATACTGTTATATAAGGGAAATTTTCTTATGCAATAAAATATTTCATACGACAAATATGATAAACCATAAGACACCGGGTCCCTTGTTTATACTGAACCATTTGTTATTCCTTGTATGTCTTTTATTTTGCATCGTTAGGCATAAGCAAAACGTTTCCATTTTTTTTTGTGATAAAGTAATGGTGAAGCAAAATCTTTGACAAATTGCGATTTTATACTAAAGTTTAGAAATCACAACCTAATATACACGCACGTTATTGGTCTTGGTAATATGTAGGCATCAATATTAAAAAAATAACAAAACTGAAGTTTCAATTACAAAAAAAAACACAAAAAAAACACAAAAAAAACACAAAAAAACTTTCTGCAATCTAGACGCAATGCACTTTTAACAAAATTAACAACGAATGCAAAACGCAAAAATTCATCTGTTTAGCCAACTGTAAATGAAATCAAAGTTGAAGACTTATACTATCGGCGAAAATTCTAAAGGCAGTATATGTTTTTGACTAAAAAAACCTTGCATAAAAAACAAAAATGGATAATGCCTGTAGAAAACAACGATGCTTTTAAAACATTTAACATGCTTTTTGTTAGCGTTTTTCTTATAAGACAAATCATTAATATATAAGAAAATTATTATGGCATTTTTTTTCCGAAAGCACCCCCCTATTCCATGAAATAGCCATACACATTATGTTGCAAAATGTATCTCGGGTATGTCGTTTACTTTTGTACATATTTAAACAAGTAAGGTTGTGTCTTTATAATTTAAATCATCCAAAAAAAATATTGTTGTAAAAATAATAGTCTGTACACACACTCAATATTTTAATTGTTGTAACAAGTTTTATGCTATAGTTTGTTTCATTTTTAGATCTGACAAAATGAGAATTTATAGTCTTTTTCGACATAACCTATTTGCAGCGCCTCGTTTTTTAACACGCGGTTGTTTTTATACTAGAAATTTGCAGCAATGCATCAATGCGGTAGTGGCGTTTTGTTTTTAATATTTGATTATACAGTTGCAAGTTATAACGCGACTTTAAAATGCTACACAAAAAAAAATTAATTTTAAAACAAGAGCACAAATGCAAACAAAGCTGGTAGGTTTTTTAAACCAGGGGAATTTTAGTTATTGGTTAAAAAAGCAATACTTTTGCTGGCAACAATCAAAAAAAACTAGGTTTTTGAAGCAACGTTTATGAATGTATATGTCGGCATTAGAATGTCCAATTTTCTTTAAAAATTTTTAGATCGGTTTTAAAAAATACAAAAATATATTTTCCCGTAATCCGGTACTTTTTCATGACTCAGACGGTTTTGTAACACTTTAAAAAATAGCAATTTTTTGGTGTGTTGGTCATTTAAAATGAGGTAAAAAACAACTTCAATAATAAAAAACACTATTATGACTTAAACTTAGCCAATCTGATAACAAGCGCTTGTAATAAAATCTTTTGTATGCAAAATACTATTTAATTGTGTCGTCGAAACATGTTTTGAGACTGATATTTTCGGTAATCTTGTTATACAGTTAAAAGCAAAATAAACCACCTTTCAAATATTTTTAATAGTGTTTTTCTATGCATTAGTTGCAATTTGTTGCTCAAATGTGTTTATAATATTATGCAGCTGTTTTTAAATGTGCAATCAAATTCTAGCAATAGTTTACGAAAATTTTTTTCAACCGAATTTTTAAAAATAATGATCCCGGGATTTAACGGGCCTATCGGAAATTTTCCATTGGAATTTTTCAGGCCAAATTAAGGGGTAAAAAATTCCATTGGAATTTTTTTAGTGTCAAATATTGATTTTCCTAGGAAATATTTTTTTCCATTGGAATGAAATATGTCCAAGGTAAGCTACCTTGGACATTTTTTTTTCCATTGGAAAAAAACAATTAAAAATTCCATTTGAAAATTTTCCATTGGAAAATTTTCCGAATGGCCCCTAAGACTAAAAATTGAAATTTACGACAGTAAAATTTTTTGTCACAAAACCCGGGAATGGACACCCTCGTCGGCAGCATACTAAAAAAATACAAAGAAAATGACATAAGTAGCCATTTTTCTATATTTTTTGCGTAAACGAACTCTCTATTATTGCAGTTATCATCAAATTCTCTCTTCCTATCCTGTTTATTTTTTTCTGTTTTTATAAACCTATTTGACTTTTTTTGATGTTGCAATATTTCATTTGTTGTATAATAATTTTTAAAAAATATTTTTTGTAAGCGACAGAAAGTTTAAAGAAGATTATATTTTTCTGTGTAGCACATACGATCTAAAAACAAAAGAAGAAGCGCACACGCTAATGTCATTAAAAAAATTGAAACACAAAAAAGTGCAATTTTCTAGCCTAAGAAAATTATTGTTTTGTGCATTGGCGATAAACGACAAAAGCAGTAAAAAAAACTATATAGGTACCTACATCATAGTAGTTTTGATTGTAAAAAGCAAAAGGGCACTTTTTGCGTTTACTTCTGTTTTCATCAACTCTCATGTGTCACCTATTTAGGATCCTGCATTTAGCTAAAAAATATTTGCTTATCAAGTTTGAAGGACATAATATGCCGACGTAAACACGAAAAAACCCTTAACTGTTTATTTTTTACTATTCTTCGTAGTTCAATTGCAAGTTATCTATGGCTTCAGTTTTACAAATCATGAATCTTAAATGTTTTATACATAAATGCTATTTTGCAAATTTCCTTTCGGTATAACATTTGCACAAACATATGCATGACTTTTTTACTGATAAACATCTATCTTTTTGACAACAAAAAATTAGCATATTTTGGCGGATCTACTAAAGTTCCCTTCAGTATATTCGCCTTTTTACAAAGATTATTACAGTTAAACCAATCATAAGATGATAAAAAAAGGTCTCAACCTGTAGAAAACTTTTTTTCTATATGCAGAAACCTTTTTCACCTTTTGTTATTATTTTTTATGAGAGCATAGAACAGTTATATTTCTTGACAAAAAAATATTATGTTAATTTTATATCTGCAAATGCGTAAAATTAAGCAAATGCTACTAAAAAAATATACCACACATTTACGAACATATATACAAAACAAAAAAATAATTTTTATTATCTTCCGCAACAATGTTTTGGTAAATTAATACGAAGAAAAAAGAAAACAGATCACTTAAAATTGTATTCGTGGTCGCTTTGAATATAATAAATCGTCAAAAACAATTGCTAAAACATATACAAGAAAACATAACTAACTAAACCAAATATTAGAAACGTATACTAGCCGTTTTTTGCAAGATTTTGCAAAACAAGCAAGAGAACGCAATTTGATTCCTACAAAATACGTCTTATATAAAGTATAAAAAAGAAATAAAAACATTTAAAATTATATTTTTTTCGTAGACATTATCTTTATCTAACAGTAGTTTTTTTAGGTAAAAATTATTTTTAAAGTATGAACTAACTTAAATTGTAATATTTTTGTTAAGACTTTAGTATTAATAAATTACGTCTCAAAACTTTATTAAGGTTGTTAAAAAATATAATTTATACCCCAAAAACTAAATTGCTTACGAGCAACGTATAAGTACTACACCATAAAAAAATATGCATGATACAGTCTTGCACTATTAAACGCATTACCATTTGTTTTTTTAAGTCAACCTTTTTTAAGTCGCACTAAAAGAAAGATTAATCAGATTTTTGTTGAATGCGACATCTTGCATCGTATTATTTAGATGAACCACAGAATGCTTCATACAAAATATAAACCCTTTTTTAGGTCTTGCTTTTTTTAAACACTGTAAAAAAATTTTTATCCATTTATATAATAGTTTTTTTCTACCATGGAAAAAAACGCGTATTTTTACATTTATAAAAATATAATTTTGCCCTTTCTTTATGCATATAAAACCAAAAAAAAAAAAAAGAAAAAAAATCAGATATCTGTTAGTTTTATTCAATTATGCATACAAGTTTAAAAAGTTTTTTTGCATAATCCTAGTATTTTTATAAATTTTGTTATTTTTTACAATAATTTCTTTATTTTAAATTTTTTTATCCAAAAGTCGTTCCAACCTAAATAAATTTTTTATAAAAAGTATGAAAATTATATATAATATATTTTTATAAACATAGAAAAGTTATGAAACTTATACAAAAACTTTAGTCACGTTTTTTTTTGTATTTTGTTTCGTAATTTTTTTGGTATATTTTTTGCACCATAAGCTCTTTTATAGCGTACAATGTATAGCAAATGATACTCTTTCGGTAGATGACATTTTAAAAAAGCACATTCTAGAAATTTGAATTTCATATTTGCTATACCGAGCGAAAAACATAACCAAAACTACCGACTAGTCCAGAATTCTACGATAAAAGTATTTTATTATCTTTAAATGCAGCTTTTATGTGTCAATCTACTACTAAAAGATATTAAGGTAACAGGGTTGCAGATAATAACCCTTATTTTATAGTTAAGATCATTTTATAGCGACAAATCAATTTTGTTTAACGTATATACTTAATTTTACATATATGTGATTATCATAAAATTTTTGTCCAAAAAATATATAGACGTAAGTTTACTTATAAGATATCTTGACGTACAACCTCTTGTATACGTAAGATGCATATTTCTTTTTTTTTGCTTGTATCTTTCTTTAATTGTTTAAAAAATTTTTTTTGTGATAAAGACTTGACACAAATTGCAATTATAAATACCAAAGTAAAATGTTGATCTGGGATTCGGTTTGATAAGGAACATGCCCCTAAAGAAGACAGCAGTAACGTCTAATCTGTCATATAAGCGTGGATTTTCTGGACAAAAAAGAACTTTAAAGGCAGTAAAATGATCTGCTCTCCCAGTTCAAGAAAAAAAAAATTGATCATAACTAGAGTCAATTCTACATATATATCATGGGTATACGAAAAGTTTTTTTTCTGCCCCGTTATCGTCACAAAATGGTATTATTCCTTCTAACAATGTTGAGATTGACATCGATTTTAACGAAATTGCTGGTGAAAAGTTTTAAATTATTTAAAATGGCCAATACCTGGATAAAACCAATGCAAAGGCACGGTAATGTATAAATTAAAGGATAAAAAAAGGTTCTTTGAGTTACGAGAATGAAATGGTAGAAATAGAGAAAATTATGGAAAATTAAAAAAAAAACTGGCATAAGTAGAACTAACTTTTTGCAATAGAGAAAAAAAAAGAACTATTAATCGACATGGCAATATAAATGAGATATAAGAGCAACAGGTGGATCAGCGGCTCCAGATATGGTATGGTCATAATATGGAAAGCGGCTTTTGCATTTTTCCCCATAATGGCCATCATGGTAAGAAATTCAGAAAAAATTAGTCGAAATATTTTGTTTATTCTACGATAAAAACTTAAATATCAAAAGTTTTTGTTTAAAGCAAAATCAGTAATAGCCATAAAGTAAACACTTTTTGGATATTTTGTATATTTAAAAATATTTTTCAAACAATATTGGGCTTGTGTCGCTAAGATTAAATGATGATTTCCATCGAAATTCTAGAACATATATTGCAAAATTCTAGATAAACTTAAAAACCCGAAGATAAAAGTTTTTCGACAGTCAAGATAGAAAAAAAAAAACAATATTTTATTAAAGTTTTTAGGATTGGAGATAAATTAAAAAAGGTTGTTAAGTATCTTTTTTTTTAATATTATGAACCACAAATCCTATCTCTCAAAAACAAAAATAATTTATTATATTTTTTAAAAGTATATATACATAGGAGGGGTAAAATATGGATTCATTTTTGGTAACAAAATTCCCCCAGTTTGGCCATAGTAATATGGCTATATATGCAAAGCGGCTATTTTTTTCTAGAACCGGTAAAGAGAAATAGGGAAAGAACTTTTAGAATTAGAAGATCAGATATCGAATAAAATAATTACAAGTACTAGCTTTTGCAGCATTTATTGCGCAAGCAGAAAACAAAGGTAATAAAAATAGAGATTTTATATACGATAATAGAATTTTACAGCGGGTCATCGTATATTAAATGTTAGTTGCACGATATTCTTTTTTTTTCTAGAAAACCAATTGAAATTTTTAAACCTTCAAATTTATCAGAAGTATTAAAATAAAACCTTATGTTATGCAATGAACATGCACGTCGAACATTGTGTAATATACTGTATTTTTAAAAGTATTTAAGCATCAGTAAAACCTTCAAGTTCTTTTTAACGTTGCAAAGGCAGGTTTTCTACTACACATTGCCCTATATTACTAGCCATCTGCATTAAATTGTTAGTGCTTGGACACTTAACTAACACCAAACATGTAAAAACTGCATCTGCAACAACATGACAAGAAAAAGAATTATAATAATTGAACACGAATTACAAACTAAAAGTTATATACACTCTGAAATCATTTGCAGGACCACATCCTGCTGTCACGTCATAAAATTGATGTAAATATCACTTACACATAATCATTGTGTACCCTGTAAGTAATAAAAAAAAATAATAACAAGTTTAGGTTACTGGTCTGTCAATTGGGACATGTTTTCCATCTATTCAAAGTATTGTAACAACAATTCTGTCTTTAGACAGTAAAACGTTTAAAATATTTGCATCTTCTAGGCCGTGTCTTTTTTTCTTATTTTAAATAAACGTTTTTTTAAAAGTGTTTGGTTATAAAAGCAAATGTTATTTTTTCTACAGGTAAAAACAATAAATAGTGTTTATACATTTTGTCTTTTTTTTCATAATAAACTGTTTTTTAGAAAACATTTACTTTACTGTGTCTTTTTTATGTTTACTTAGGAAAAATCTATATACACGTATCGGCTTACGATCTTTTGTTATAGCATTGAAATTTCTATATTTTTTAAAAAAAATTACAAAAATTTATTTTTTAGAAATTTTTTCTTTAAAGTTTATTTTTGTAAAATAATAAAAATCAAAAAATATCTAGACAAAAAAGAGAATTTGTAAATTCAGGCATAAAAAATTACGTCAGAAGGGGGAAGTAGTACTACACACCCCTAAACAGTCGGTTACAATCCTTCCTGTATTTCTTTAAAAGTTTAATAAAATTTTGCAATTTTTCGATGTTTCATAATAAAGCTTAGTCATTTTAAAGTTTATAATAGATAACTAAACATGTAAATAAATACGTAATTTAAAATATTAATACAAATGTAAATAAACATGTAAATAAACATGTAAATAAACATGTAAATAAACATGTAAATAAACATGTAAATAAACAAAGTAATAAACATGTAAATAAACATGTAAATAACATGTAAGAATCTTTTTTATAGCGCTGCACAAATTATAAAGGAAAAAAAAAAACGTTAATTTAAAGTGTTGATTTAAGTTAAAAAACGTTTTTTACTGTTTAAAAAGACACGCTTATTATAAACAGGTGTTTTTCGATATTTAAACGTCTATGCCAAAGCGTTTTAAAAAAAAGATATAACTGATTTTTTTTATGATTTTCTAATAAAGTTTATGCAGAAAGTTTGTTATTGTATAACAAGACATAAGTGTTTTTTGTAAAATGTGTTCTTAATTAAAAGTTCCTAAAAAAACACTTGTTTATGTGAAAAACGACACGGCTGAAGTTTTTTCAATAGCTTATTAATGTTTGGTTCTAATTGTTTTAAAAATTTGTTTACTTTAATAAAGAATAGTCATCTTTTTGACTTGGGAACGTAATCTTATGTGAATTTATCGAAATGTACAAAAATGTATATTCTGAAAGAAATATAAATACATTTTATTTGCAAATCGCAAAAGTAAAAACCGTTCAAGTCGAGATTTAGTCGGTTATTATGTTATAAACTATTTTTAATATGCTTTAGTTATGCAAAAACTGTATTTCATGTATCTTTTTTTTATTTAACAAGAGGGTAGATAAGTGAATAATGCAGCACACATATCATCATATTAGTTGTTTTATATATCAAAAGAAAAATAAGTTTAATGTATAAGCGAAGATAAAAGACTTTATAATTTTTTTATATAAATTTTTGTATTAAAATTGTTTCTTTCCATATACGATTTTTCACGTTTGACAATTTTTTATAGATATTAATCTTAAACTATAGACAGTTCGTATACGTATTAATTTGCTGCAAAATAAAATATTTTGTCTTCTCACAATAAACCATTACATCTGAAAAATACATTTTTTAATGGCTAAAAGTTAGCTGTTGTATACAGGAAATACGATTTAGTGTTGATTCTTTTTTTCGCGGATTTATATATGGTTTACATAAAAAACTAGACAAGTTTGTATTTTTCCAGTAAAATAAAAAATGCATACATATAGAATTTTGCAGTATTTGTTATTCGTTTTTATCAAATCTCATAAAGATACCTACATAGTTTGATGTAGAGACAGAGCTGTTAAGTAGTTTAGAAACACAGTTTGTCTATTTTGCTAAATATATATAGGTATTTTTTCTTTTTAAAAAGTCAACGCAACAAATACATATAACACAAAAAAATTTGTATTATGTAAAACGCTGTTTTTTTTGGACAAAAAGACACATGCCAATTAATTTTTTTTTTGAATTTATTTCCCGCTTTTTATAAAACATCTTAGTAAAGTCAATTCTGCTACGCAAAAATGCAGCTGTTTTTGCTCGTATTTTTTGTTAGTGCGGTTTCGCCTAGTAAATTCTAACAACAAAAAAAAGAATTAACAATGTTGCAAAACAACAGTTTAGTATTTTTACAGAATGTAGAACGCATATCAATTCTTTCAAGTTATTAATTGAAACGGTACAAAAAACTCTACCTTGCCTGGTAATAGATTTTTGCAAATTTGTATGCGAAACTAATAACAGTTATATTGGCATGTGCAACTATTATAACATAAATACTCTGTAACATAGTACTACAATTGTATTTTAAACTGATTCAAAAATTATCTCTTAAAACCAACGTGTCTCCAAATAAAAAATCCGTACAACGTCTCTTATTTTGTAACGCTTACTAGCATATCTATACTACAATACCTAAAAGTTGTTTCGTATGTTTTGTTTATAATTTATTGTAAGTATATAAAGCACTAAGTTTTTTGCTTTTTTTTTATATTTTCAAGCAGGTAAAAATTGAAAAACACATTTTTTACTGTAAAAACAGGTGTTCAGTATTTTCCGTTTGCAAAATTTAAAGTCTGATCGTGCAACAAGCCATTAAGGTTTATGCAAAACTTTACCAAACAGCTAAAAATTGATAAATTAAAACGGTTGGTTAAAGTGGTATGCCTAAACATAATTGTAGACCGTTACAAGGTGTATTTTACAACTGTACTAAGCTTATATATTTTCATTGTCTACTGCAGCAACAACAAGATATAAACTTTTTATATTTTAATAAGCATAAAGCTTCTTAAACACTATTATCCTATTTTATTTCAAAGTTAACTGCTTCACTATTCTTTCTCTACGGTGTTTACCTTGTGTAGTGTGTTATAAATAAGGTGTGTTTTATCTATACTTTTCAATTTCGTAAACGTCACCTTGTATAATTTTTTGATTACTTCTATTTTTTAAACTTTTATTCCAGTGTATTTTTTTTATAATATTTGTGCATACAATGTTAACTTAAAATTAATCGTATTCTTTGTTACTAAATTAAGATCCATTTGCGTGCTTTGACGTTTTTGCGTACTGCGTATCTATTTCATGCTTTAAATGCAGTTATCCGGTGTAAACCAAGCCTTACGTGTGGTCAATGTACTTTTTGTAACTCATTTTATACAACAGTTGTTTATTAGCTGATTTTTGTTTGTACAAATTTATAAAAAAAAGAAAAAAAACTTTATGGTTCTTAGTAAAACGCATGGGAAAGTTGCTTTGCATTTATAAACAATTACTGTCTTACAGTTTTAACTTATCGTGACAAATTGAGATACATTGTAATCTTATAAAACGTATAATCTTTATTATTTCGAACCTTTTAAAAATCATTGCATTATCTTTTTATATAACTTTAAAATATCGCATTCTTTACAGAATCGTAGTGCGTACAGTTATCGCAAAATAGAACAAAAATATTCTATGGAATGCGTCGTTACATGCTTTTTAGCTGTTGGCAGACCATATATGGTTGGTTAAATACTCCAACACAAACATTTTATAGGGTTTCGTTAGCCTGCCTTGAGTGAGCTGTTGCTTTGATTTTATATTATGCGCACAAAATCCTGCAAAATGCTGTTCTCTTTGCAGTAGTGTTTGCTTAATTTAAATCAAAAAGAAAAATTTTTTGATTTATACGACAAATAGTAGGTAAAAAAGTTATATCTTAAAAAGAACTGTACTGCTTTAGGCTTTTTGCGTTGTGAAAGTTCAAGTGTACTTGATTCTACATATAAAATGCTATCGCTGTTGTTTACTAAAATGTGTGAGTTTCATATATCTTTTCCAAAATGCTTGCCTGCAAGAACACTTTCTTACATATTGGTAGGTTTTACTTACGTTTAATGCTGCAAATAAACAGAAACTACATTTTTTTGTAATTTAATACATTTTTTTGCAGTAGCTGTAATTCTTTACTTTTATAAAAACGTTTATATGTTTGCGATGCTAAATTATGAACGCAAACTTGTACACTTCAGTATTGTTTTCTCATCTGTTTGTTGCAATTCAAGTCAACGTTGTTTGTTGTATTTCCCGAACTTTCTCTATCTGAAAAGCTCTATCCGCGGATGCTTTTTTTGCTGACTTCTAATGTTTTAAGAATAGTTTTTTTTTATTAGACTGTATATTACAATTTAGTAATATTTTTCACCAAACGTTGTATTCTTGCTTTTATACAATCTAAAATATATTTTTTTTCTTTTAAAAAGCTGAACTATCTGTAATGGATGTTTATTTTGTACCTGCACAAAAAAATATAATTTTTTTAGTGTATAAAGCTGCATAAACCTTTTTTCGGTTATTCCAAAATGGCTTTTTGCGTTATCTGTGCTTTTAAAGATTTATACCACCGGAACTGCCCTGTTATCGTAAAGTACACTAAACCAACATTTATTGCATTCGTGGTAGCACAAATTATCTTTTTAAATCCACAAATTTATAAATCAAGCTTTTTTATTGTTTTTGCGTAAGTAGGAATTAAAGCTTGTTTTGATTGTGGTTTCAACACTTTTTTTTCTTCATAAAAAATCAAACGTGTTTTTTGGCACTTTTATTTATTTAAAAAATTTTATCTTGCTGTTTATCATTCCTTAACACCTTTGCGTTTTTTTTTTTGTTGTAGTAATTTTTACACCGACATTTTTTAAGATCTTAAAAGTGATAGTCTTTTTGTATATAGCTTACTTTTAAATCATAAAAATTGCATTCGTTTTACGCATTGAATTCGGTTTGCTATATTTATGTTAAATAGTACAAATACAATTTATTGATAACTTCTGCGAGATTTTTAGCATGTCTACTCTATTATTTTACAGTTTATAATATCATCATGTATAAAAAACAGCACTTCTCGAGTAAATCTGTATAAATAGCTCATCGCTCTTTGAAAATGCGCCGTACTAGCTTTAATAGTTGTGGCATGCGTGTAAACTGTAAATAAAAATCGAGTTACAAAAAAATGTCTTTCTATACTTTGTTTTCTTTTTGCGAAAACATATCTTTCAAGTCTACGAACATCAAAAATCTTGCATCTCTCTCTCTATATATATATAATTCATGACGCAATATTATCTGCAATATACTGATTTTACCATATAATTTAGCCGCAAAAATATACTTTAAATCTAGGTTCACGCGTTTAGTATTTTGCCAAAATCACGGATTTAGCCAAAAAACTAATTTTGGGTATTTTATTTCTGCTTTGTTAACGTATACCTGTTTATCAACCTTTTTTTTACCGGTGACTATGTAAAGAACCATTCCAGTTTTTTACTACTGAATCAGCTATATAAATCTTTATTCGTTTACAAAAATATATTGGCGATATTTACTTTACTGTTGAAAAGCAAAAGTACTTACTTGATATATATTAAGAATCTACAATATAAATTGGTTTTTTATATAATTCATTTTTTTATTCAAATTGTATGTCTGAAATTTATGTTTTGATACCTTCAAAACTAGCGAAACATTTTTAAATCTTCTGTATTGACTGTATTCTGTTAAACTCCTATTTAAAAAGAACGTGCAATTATATTATGACTTATACATGTGTCAAAAACTGCTTTTAATGCCTTTTAATTATTCAATTTTACGTTTTTATTGACTAATGCTATTAGTAATTTTTTTTGAGGTAAGTCAACACAAATACTGAAAACTTTTATATTTTGTGAAAATTTGTACTTTTTTTGCATTTTTTACAAAACGTTTTGTTAATAAACAAATTGTCTTTTTTTCTTTTTTGGGTTTTTGATTCGTGTTTTCTGATCTTCCAAGTCAACATTCATATTGTTTATTTGTGGTGTCGATCTACATTTGCTTGTATAATATCCATTTCTTTTACATTTTGTGCATGCAAATCTATAGATTTTCCGTTCGCTTTAATATTTTTCGAAAAATGTCCAGGTCTTTTTAACTCGTACAACGCCTAAGTCGGTTGTATTCTGTACAATAAGTAGACGTTTTTTGGCTTAGTTTAGTGTGACGGAAATTTGTTGTGATAAACTGTATTCATAGCTTTTGTCAATTTAAAATTTTTCTATATGTAATAACGTTGCAATTTGTTGTTTTTTTTTTGACATATGTGCTGTTGTAAAAACCTTCTTTTCATTTATTTGCACCGAAAGTATTGTACTGTAGCAAAACAAAAAATAAATTGCAAATTACGGGCATGTTCCATTGTGCGATCCTATAAATATTCTCTTTAAAAATTTTCCAGTGACAAAATAAAGTGTTACTATTGCGCATTTTTTAACGAAAAAACACACCAATGAAGGTTTTTTTACCTTAGCTCTCGGCCTTTGAGCTAATTTATCTCCTTTGGTGTGGTTTTTTTACTAATTTAGTCTAAAATGCATTTCGCTATAGAGAATTTGTATAATGAATATGCAATGAAACAATCTGTAAAAAGTAATTTATTAGGAATTGTGTTTTTAGACATTTTCAGTGCACTTTTAGAAAGTTCTAGCTGACATTTCTCACATAAAAGTATGTAATCGCGTATTCTTTTGTACAATTGTAAGAAGGGCCATTTAATATAAATACCTATTAATTCTCCTAAAAGACACATGAGGGCTTGAGTTAGAAAACATTTTTTCTGTCTAATGCGGCCCCTGGATTTTTTTTTAATAATGTATGTAAAAAAACGAAAGCCAAACAAAAAAACTTAGTAATAGATGGGCTGTCATACTTTGATTTCTATATTTTAAGTGCTTTTGAAATTGTTTTAATACTTTTGTAAATTTTCCTACCATACACACAAACACGTATTTTTAGGCAAACAAATACAAATAAAACATTAAATTTTTTTAATCTTAACGTTAGGGAAAATCGCTTTATAAATCTTTGCAAAACCCCAAAAATACTCTAAGTCAACATGCTGTATTTAATTTTTCAAAGTGTAGCATGTACATAGATGTTTCTTTAAGAAATAAATATCAATCTGTAATTAATGCTTTAGTCTTTTTTTAATAAATACTTTGTCTTATAAGTTTTGACTTAATATTCGAAGAACAACAACATGCATGCAAGTCAACATAAAAGTACACCACATAGTAAAAAAAGCGGTAGCGAGCCAAAAAGTTCTACCAATAACCTAAAATTTATTTTTTGTTAGACAATATAGGCTTTGCAGCGGACAAAAGTAATTTAAGTACATGTAGATGTGTATGTTTGTCACAAAAGGAACCATATAATCTTAATAAAAAATAACTCGTAATATGGTAGCTGTAATATTTGCTTTTTAGATTTTTGATATATTTGAATAATTCTTAATAGCAAATATCTCATTCAACACGTACATTGTTATATAACAAGCCAAAAAACAGTGATCGCTACTAAAATATAAAAATTCATAGTGTAAAAATACGTTTTTTTTTGTTTTTAATTTTGTTTTTAAATTTTTTCCGCTGTTAGCTTTCTAATCAAGCAACCTGTCTCTTTTGTAACGACGATCATTTTTTATCCAAAATTAATTTTCGGGTTTAAGCATTTTGGGGGCGGCTTTTTGTAACGGGTCTCTTAAACCGCCGCCCAAATATAGTCTGGGTTAAAAAAACTAATGCTACATATATATTATGGTAAAGTTTATAATAAAAACATGTTTTTATAGACTTTACATAAGAAAATGTTAATAAAATTGCTTTAACAGCCATTATGTATGAGAACAAGCATAATTTAACTGCGTTTTATAAAAAACGTAATTATTACACATGTCTGTCAGTTTGACAGTTTGAACATTTATTTGCAACTAGATATAAATATTAGTTTTTACATGTTTCTGTAATGCTGCGAAAGCGGAGGTAAAGGCCGGTATCTGTATTATAGACAGGCCCAACTGCCTATAGCGACATTTTCGTGTAGCCGTTTTCCTTGGATGTTAAAGGGCCCTTGAGCGTATAGGCAGTAAACAAAGCCTCTAAAAAATAGAAGGCATGATATGGGTAAATCCCCGAATCGCTGGCACCAGTACTACAGGGTGCACGGCCAGTGTTTACTTATAGTATACACTGTTAAAATGGGATATATTTTTTACTTTTTTCTACTATGTTTTCTGTATAAAAATGTAATTTAAAAACGATTTAAACATACAGTTCTATACAAAAAAAAAAGTTGTTGTCTTTACTTGTATATCAAATTCGTTTTATATTTAATTTGCAATATGCTTGAAAAAGTAAAGTATTAGCTATAGAAAAGCGAATGCATACAAAAAATTGTGTTCAAAACCATATAAAAAGATTTCCTTATAAAACTTTCTCTTTACAAAACTATTACAAAATCAATATTAATTTTTTTTATAAAAAAAGGCAAAAATCGGCTTTCTAAAAAAAGTCGATCATAATTTTTGCTACACCCAATAAAACTTAAACTGCATTATATCGAGTGTGACAAGAGCTGAATAACCAGAAAAATGTAGCACCTGGTGCTCATTTTTTTTTTGCAAATTATAAAAAATTTATACAAATAAAAGTTATATTTTATTTGTGTTACGTTTTATATGGTAGTACAGTTTTTTTCGTTGTTTACCATTTTATACTTAAATTTTTTACGAACAAATGTTTTTCTTGTGCGTTTGTTTACAAAAACATTATGTGAGAGATTTGTATTTGGTTAAAAAGCAAAATACATGCTTTTTGTAAAAATAACAATATATTTTTGTGCGTTCAAGCCACGCAAATTATTTTTCGAAAGTTTTTTTGTATTCAAAAATAAATTTCTTTTTACAAAACAACGTACGGGTATTGCATTAGATATAATCATTGACCGCCATAAACATATATTGTAAAAAGGTTGTTAATGCGGGCCTAAATATGTAGAAAGCTACTTATTATACAAAACAAAATTATTAATGCAAATAGAAAAAGCTTTTGGTAGAAAAGATTAATATATAATGTTATTTTTCTGTATATTGATACAGAAATATCTTGTACATTGCTGTAGATATAGAAAAAAACAATGTTTTATTTTTTTACGGCGAAGCTAGGTCGCAACAAAAATACAAGTTGTTATTTATACAAGTTTTTTGCGTTACAACTATGATTTATGTGTTTTTAAAAAAGGTCATATAAGCTTTATCTTTTAACAAGATTTTTTGTTATTAATAAGTTTTATCTTAAAAAAATGTAATGTTTTAGCACTCAATCAATATTAGTAATATTTCATTAAACAACGATAAATAATTTGTTATGATCAAATAATTTCTGCCATGTTTTGAACCAAATTACATACAATATATTTAAGTGGGTTTTTATTCAATATATAATTTTACTGTGTGTCACATGTTTTTGAGCTCAAACACAAAAGGTACAGAAAATCATCACCGTAATATACCCATAACATATATAGTATTTTAAAAGTGCATTTTTTGATGTTCAATACCGGATGAACTATTTGTAAATATTTTGACATATTATATGAGCAATCAAGAGTACAAGTACAAAAAAAAGCACAAAAACCAGCATATAAAAAGAGATTAATAATTGGCAAGTATTTTTTGTTTTGTTATAGACACTTGTAATTACTGTAGAACAAGTTGCATAAGTTCGTTTTCATGCCTGTATAACCTAAATGTCCAAAAAAGTCAAAGAAAATACATTATCATTGGATTAGTAGAATCTTTTGTAAGATACAGAATGTGTTTTCGTATTCTGAAATTGCGAAACACGCAAGGCTTTTTAAATGTGTAACGCAATGCGATAGACATATTTGTGCGTTTATAATAAAAATTAGCCAAAAGCAACAATTATATCTATTCTGAAGGATAAAGTGAACAAATTTACAAGAGTTAAAAAAACTGCAATTTTTTTCTAATCAGCTTTAATATGTAGGAAAAACATAATTGTTACTATTTAAAAAATAAATGTGTACTAAAAAAGATAAAAAAAAATTTGTTTTTTGTATTCTTATTTCTACATGAACTACTCTTGTCTAATGATCCAATTTATTTTTAGTTAAAATATAATTACAAGCAAAGCCAAAAACACGCGAAAATTTACAAGATCTTAATAACATTTATCTTGTTGTTTTGTGTCTTATGCTTATTAAGATTGTGTTACATTTACTTCAACAAAACAAGCTTTCTTTCATTTCTTTACATAGTTAGTAGCCATCTACACTGTAAGTAAAATATTGTAAAAATATAGTTATAATTGCAAATTTCAGGTCCGTAAATGTATTACCGACTTAAACAAAAAAAACTGTGTCATATGCAAGCTCATAATATGGCTCTGATATATTACGGGAAGCGTAAAAATTTTCGGAGTTAAATGGAAACTGTATGTTTCCTAACTTTTTTACATAAAGTCACGTGTGCATTTACAAAACCCAATATTACCTGCTAATTGACAATTTTAGTTCCCTCATGTTAATTTTCTATTTTACTTTATTGTTCGTACATATTTTTTGTCTAGGTTAAAATCGACTGCGTTAGAACTGAATATTAACTGAAAGCAAGTTGCTACAATATGTTTTAATTGAAGTTTTGTAAGCTTTTTGTTTTCGTTCCGGTATAGCTATTAAACTTATCATTGACTTGCCATTTGTAGAAAAAAAATGAACGTTACATTTATTATCTAAACTTTTGCTCGCAAGCAAAAAAAAAAAACACTTATCGTTAAATTGATTTGTAATTTATATGCAATTTGTCCTTCAGTATACAGCAAAAGTTGGATACAAATGAAATGGAGCCCTATTTGTTGTTCAACGCATTAGTGGTAAGTTAATAAAAAACTATCCATGACAATAATACCATTGCTTACATCTTTTGACTAGAATCTGGTGAGTAAAATCGTAAAATTTTACTATGTTCTCTTTCGTAATTTGTTAAAAGGGTCCCTTTTTTATGCGGGGCTAGAGAAAAACACCTGCTGCCTATCCTTTGTCCAAAGGCGCTGTACGAATATACAAGAAACATGTAAACTATTATTTTTCAACAAAAAAAGCTTTTAATCTGCAATGTTTTAGTAAATGATTCATTTATTCGCTTTTTAAAAACAGAACAATACGCTTACAACTTTGTTTATGTAGCCTTTATGACTTGTATGAAAAACCATAAAGTATATATATACATAAAAAACATATTTCTAAAATCAGTTGTGTTGCTTTGAACTTTAAAGTGTTTTAATTTCAGATTAGGTTTTTGTGCATTTTATGTGCTTGTATTCTAAAATAAGAAAATCTATCCGGTTTTACAAAATAGACAAACATAGAGTGCACATTCGTATTGTACTGTATACACTCAGAAGCGTTTTCCTTGTATGTGCATTTTAATAAATGCTAGTGTATACATAAAAACATCCCGGGTTAGCGTAGTACTTTTACCCTCGTGGTACTTTTACCCCCTCGTGGTACTTATACCCCAAACCGCAAAAAAACATAATTTTAGTAAATGAAAAGTATGTATGTGTATTTTTTGCATATTTTTGAAATAAGTTTTTATCTTTCTTATCTCATGTGATTGATTAAAAAAATAAAAATGCGTATTTTTCGTATATGTGTACAAAATAATATGAATTATATTGTTAACTATGTTTTATGTAGTTATTAGTAGTATTTGCGTTTCTATTTTTTTGCTAAAAAAAATCTAAGATTTAAAATTTTGCCTGAAAAAATATTCAATCTCTTAACTGCAAAAAATACGTATCTTCATTTTCTAAAATGCATGTTTTCCATTTTGTGGTTTTTCTTATAGATGTTTTCTGAGGGGTAAAAGTACCACGATATTGCAAATACTATTGTGGTACTTTTACCCCTTTTGTCATAAAATTTTTCCTTTTTTGACAAAAACACTAGGTCATAAAAAGATCTTTTACGCATAGTTAATAATTAAAATGGCGTCAATATCAGCCAAAAATATTTTGACGAACATTTCTCATATATAAAAAGCCTTAAAAAATATTCAAAACATGTTAATATATAATTATAAATATAAAAAAAAATGCTTAAAACATGTGTAAGAGCGTATTTTTTATGGTTAATGTACATCAAAAGAATGATACAAAAAATAATAAAAACGTCTTAGCAACCTTTTTCTAACTTGACTGTAATCTATTGTTGCACAAAAAACAAATTTAAGTTTGTGATTGCTTATATTTCGGGTTTGAAAAATATTAATTAATATCCAATAAAATATTATCATGTTTTTTTTTGTCTTTTTTTAATGGTTTTTATATAAAAGAAAAGTCCATCATTATATTTTTAAACTTATATCCATGCCAGTTCCAATTTTTACAATGCGGTAGTGGCGTAGCCAGTAATTTTTGTAAGGGGTGTTTTACCGTAGTTTCTGTTGTATATGCTAAGTAGCAAAAAAAACTTTCTAGAAATGTTATAAGAATAAACCAAAATTCATAAAAACGCTCATTTTATAGATATGTATTAATAAAGAGTTGTTTAATGTGTTATGCCTCTTTTGTTCGGTAAAAATTGAATGTAGTTCATTTTTTTTAAAAATGTGAAAACATTGAAAAACTTATCAAAAATTTTTAAAAGCTTTAATTTGCAAAAATAATGATGACTAAGCATGTTTTACTTTTTTCCGCTAGTTTTCTAATACGGAAAACAATCCTCATGATAATTTTTTTTAACAAATTTTTGTAATTTTCTCTAAATAACTTACATCTTATGATAAAAAAAAACTCGTTATGAAGCATAACACGCTGTATTTACGCCAAATTTTTCTCTTCTTTTGTTTTTTTTTATTGCTTTTTATTTTGTTTTTGTATAGTTTGCTTATACAAGGGGGCAACTATACAACAGTAATTACGGTAAAGCAAAAACTTCAAAAAATTGGTAATCCGACAAAAATGTATTTTTTCAAAAAATCCTAACTTTTTTGTAAAAAAAATCGTATTTTTTATATTTTTATGCGCTCAAAATTTTTCCCCCTAATTTTAGACACCCCCTTAAATTCAGGCGCAAAAGGTTTTGAGAAGGGGTGAAAACCCTCAAAACCGGCCTAAAATCGTGCATGCTTTAAGTATAAGATCTTTTTATGACTTATAATCTTTGTCAAAAAAGGCCAGATTTTGAGAAAAATGGGTAAAAGTACCACAATAGTATTTGTCTCCATCGTTGGTCTTTTACCCCTCAGAAAGAATCTATAAAAAAAACCACAAAATTGAAAACATGCATTTACGAAAATTAAAGATACGTATTTGTTACATTTAAGAAATTTTGCTTTTGTCGGGCAAAATTTTTAATTTATTTTTTTTTATAAAAAAAAAATATAAACACAAATACTACGTATAACTACATAAAAAATAGTTTATAATAAATATCTAATTATTTTTTACTTATAATTCGAATAATACGCATTTTCTTTTTTTAAGCAATGACATGAAATAAGCCAGATAAAGACTAATTCAAAAACTATGCAAAATATACACATACTTTTTTTGGTTTTTGTATTTTTAAAATTAAGTATTTTTTCGGGTTGGGGTAAAAGTACCACGAGGGGGCAAAAGTACCACGAGGGTAAAGTACCACGCTCCACCGACATTTTTTTTTTTTTTTTTTGCACAGCTGAAAACAAAAAAATGCAGAAAAGGGTTGTATCTAACAGAATAAAATCCCGGATAGTGTTTCCTAAGTCTTTTTTTTTCTTGGGGTTTCTCATATCAGTATTTATAAAGCCCTTATTATAAAAATATAAATTTGCATCTGGAAAACTCTCTGCTACAATTATACATCTGGATACGAGAAATACAACAACAAAAAAAAAACTTAGATAAACATTATATGTTTTGGCATAGATGCCAGAATTAGTGGCTCTCGGGTACAGTTCGAGGGAGCGTCCCTTGAGCATCTTTCCGGAGAGCAA
>JAQFYM010002299.1:0-24660 GCA_034694785.1 Agrenia bidenticulata | reverse complement strand
TCACAGGGTTCTTATTCTTAAGTTTTAATTACTTATTTGCTCGCCAAAAATAGATTATGCCAATTGTTTGGACCCTACTTATGATATTAGAATTTAGTTATAATTTTTGTACTGTGTGAATGCAAAAAACAAAAAGTGTTTTTTTGTAAAAAACAGACGAAAAAATACACTTTTATTTCAAAACGTAAAAAAATCGATTATGGTCTTCTGAAATCTGAAACAAATATTATCGGGATAAAAATATGCAAATGCATTTGCAATGCAATAATATAACTTAAATACTGACATAGCTTTGTCAGCTAGTTATCATTCTACAAGAAAACGCAAAAAAAATACTTTAAATTCTTAAAATATTTTTTAATTCCACGTATCTGCTTATGAGTATCTTTTTCTAAAAAATATAACTATTTGTTTTTTGAATAAATATGTGTACAGTATTTTACAATAAAAAGACGGCGAAAAGAGAAATTAATTTATGTTAGGGATACTGCTAATATAATATGATATAATGCCTGTAAATTATAAAATATTTTTATAAAGTTTTTTTTACCCGTGTTTTTATAGTTATGTAAAGTAGTATTTGTTATGTAAAGCATGTAATGCATTTTCATATAATTTGCGACTAAGAATGATCCAAAAAATTTCAAATGCATGTTTAATGCTATTTTTAGAAAAAATTCATATAGGCGTATAATGTTTGACGTAGTCTATACACTTTTTCAACAAGGTAAAATATATTACGGTACATTAAATACATATATTAAGGTCTTTTTTATATTTTTACAATTATACATAACCTTATCGTGCTTTTTTTTGCATATTACCTCAAAGAATACTAGGTCGTATTTAATCTGCCTTTTTGTTGTTATTGAATGCTCATTTTAGTCTTTATGTCAATTCATGCCCTTAAATGAAATATCAGGAGCAAAAAAATATGAACAAAAAAGATGCATTTCGGGTCGATCAAAATGATCAGCCACAAAAAGCGGAAAAGCTGTCCTTCTTATCTTCTGACACACTGACATACTTATATACTACACAACCTTCACATAGAGGCCGAAAATCTTGTTGTGTGGAAGCATTTTAAAATGTGTGTAAAAACAAAAACGCAGTTTGGAGGATCAAAAGTAGCGCAAGATATATGTGGCAGAGCTCTTGCATAAAATGGGGATCTACGAAACGGTTATAAGATACTTAAGAAACTTCTATAAACTAAATATACGAAGTTAAAACGAAAACATGCAAAAAGAAATTCACGGTAACCGACTTTCTTTGATACGAAAAAACATATTTAATAAACTCATAGCGTATTTTGTATAAAGTTGCGCGAGCTACCAATTACAAGACTGATTGCCGAAGACAATTACTCATTTAATATAATAGACACGTCTTAGGCTATTGGTAAGATGTTTGAATCATAACATCAAGTATCGTGACCCAAAATTTAAACCAACTTTTATGGAGTATGTTTTAAAATTTGCGGACACATGCAAAGCAAAAATCACAAATACTACAAGGAACTTGAAAACATCTGGTTTAGTAAAATAGGAAAGCAATAATAACTGCACAAAGATTTTAAACATATCGCAGACAAATGAGTGGTGTGAATAACATAAGGTAATTACATTTAAACTTATATTTACACCAAGTGGATTTTATATCTTAAGGCGTGTCTTGATTTACGGAAATTAAGTTATGCAGAGACAAAGCAAACAACAAACAACATGGATGTATTATTTATTGAAAAAATTTAGCAAGAGATATAGGTGCAATGATAAGTGATGGATGCAATACAAAGATTGGTGTTGCAAAAAGCCACACAAAAATTCCATTGATTATGCATAATACATGTATTACATGACGCAGTTTGCAAGACATCTTACAGAAAAATAGGTATAGAAATATTAGAAAATGACAAGCAAAAAACGTAGACGAAAATGGTTTTAATTCTCAGAAAGCGTAAAAAAACATATGTCCATACTACTGGCGTTGTAAATATTAGAAGCTTATAAGTATATGTTGATTATAAGCAAAAATATAAAAATAAATAGAAATTATTTTGAACACGATGAATGTCATGTTGACTCTGATAAAAATTCTGACGCTGATTCTATAATTGAAACTGAAACTGAATTTAGTTTAAGTAGTATTCATGATTATAGAAATGCAATACAATAAAAACAAAATTACTCGACTAGTAAACATGTACACCTAAGTGAAAAAACAAATCGGCAGGTTGTGAATAAAATAAGAAAAATCTGCGAAATCTTTTAACAATGGCCAAAAAATAATAATAAGTTGAAATGCAATGTTAAAATTGATTGTGGAATACTTATCAGTGTATAGTGGATGTCGAAAGGCCGTTGGTGCATATTGATAAATATGCTTGATTAATATGTTACAAGTGCACCGACCATTTAAAAACCCATATATATAAGGTGTATGTATTCTGATGATGTACGGCTAAGCAATAATAATATACAGTTTTGCCAAATTCTCGTTGACACTCTCAATAAAGTAAATGCAATAATCAGTTCGCCTAGTCAACATGATGCAACACTAGTCTAGACAGATATTCAAAAATACATAAAGATGCATGATTATGTTTAAACCAAATCGAATATTGTACTAAATTTGGTTATAATAAGATTATTACAATATTCAAAAGAAAAAACAATCTGGGATTTAGCCATTTTTCTCTTTTTGGCACAAAATAATTTACAACGTGCATTTTATGAAAGACCAACGATAGATTTATGTGTAATAATACTAAAAAGCTAGTAAAAATACATTTGAAGCAGGAAACAATGTTAAAAGTAAAAAATCGTGAAAAAATCAACACAAGGAACAAAATAATGATTTAGCAAAAACAGAAAATAAAACATGATAAACTATACAGAACCCTAGAAACAGCAATTCTGTTACGTGTTATGGGTCGTAAACTTATGCATAAGCAAAGCAAAAGAAAAAACACCCCGAATGAAAACAGCATACAAATTGATTACAAAATATCTAATTAAAGAAATATCAAAGGCATCTCAAAATATTAACATTTAAGAAAACTTCAGAAGATTTAAGTAGCACCTCGTGTAACAGATTAGATTTGGGCTTAACTGTTTTTGTATAATACGGTGTTTAATCACTGAAACTCAAAAATTATTCAGGAGTCATACTGCTTATAAAACCAAAAACAATTAAAAAAATATGCACATTTCCTGCTGCAGGGAGAGTAATGGTAAGTGAAGGGACGCGCATGAAAAATGAAATTTTTAGTTTAATTTGCTTTTTGCAAAGTTTGCTGACAAAAGAATAATAAAACTATTGATACCACTGTTAAGTTCTACAATTAGTGTCTTGTTGCATTTTGTCATGTATGTCTGTAAGTATAGTCATTTACGCGTATTTTTGCAGTAAAAATATAGTTTTTGTGATTTTCTTTTAATTTATTAACGTAGTAAAAAGTTTTGCAAGAACTTAATGGTAATGTTGGGTATTGTTGACATAAAAATTCAACATTAACAATAAATGCATAAAAACAAAAAGAGAATAATAATTTATTAAGCTTTTTTATCGCAAATATAATGCTAGCCAACAAGAATTGTCAGTCGACATAATTTCGACTTTTAATTTATATAGTAAAGAAACAACAAATCTTTTCAGGTAAGAAAAGCACTTAAAAAAACAATCACTAGCATAAAAAACTACATAGATATTTTTCATGTCGCATTTTACATATGAACTTTTAAAGCAGTATTGTATTTTATGTATTTTTACAAAATACCGTATTTATAACTAACGACCTCACAAAATCCGAAACTTTTAAGTCATAACAATTAATGCAGCAAAGCTGGAAACAGATAGGTTGCTCTAAAAATATGTTTTACAAATTCTAAAAATATAAGTTATCGGACTAAACAAACATAACATTGTGGTATTTTTTGATTTTCTGTTAACGTCTATTTAAAAAGGCAATTTTTATTTGTAAATTTGTATTTAAAAAGGGTTACATCTACACTTTTCTTACAAATTGTTTTGCGAATCGACTGCAATTTATTAAATTGACGCAGAGTTGACATTTCCGAAGAACTTAAATAAAATACTCACACTCTGATTTTTTTAAAAAAATGGTTTTCTTAAAATAGGTTGTAGTGTAAAATCATGTAAAAAATCAATTTTTCAGCTAATTTTAGGTATATGGAAAAGTTTCATTTACATTTATATTTTTTTTAGCTGTTTTTGAGCATAATATTTACACAGTGATAGATTTTCATGAAAATTTGGATGTATCTACAAATGGTTAGGTTAGTGCCTTTGCCCAACCTAATTATGTGTATATTACAAATTCCGTCATTTTTTCGTAATTATGATTTTAAGCAACAAAAAAAAAACGTTCCAAAACTCCACTCTATTTTATGCACATTTCAATTGCTTAAATATGATTATAGTGCTTTGAAAAAACTACGCTATCAAATCTCTATACAGAAAAATGCTATTTGTCATATTGTGTTTGGCATATATTTGTATTTTTTTGTGATAAAATTACAAAAGACTTATTTGATGATATCAAAGCTTATAATAGTTTTTGATATACATCTAGTATAATTTATAGTGGTTCTTTTTTATTAGTGTTTTAAATTTCTATTGCCCAAGATAAATAATGTCGAACCCTTACAGTATGCGAAATAACGTTTAATTTCTTCTTTGACAAAAATTATAAAAAAAATCATATATATGCGTATTTAATATTATTTGACAAGATTGTAGTTAGCTTTAAGTATTAATTTAAAAGGGTTTACTACTGTTTTATCTCTTTTTACGGGTTATATACAAGCAGCTATGAACTAAAGTAAAAGTGCGCAAGTTTGTGTCTAGTGTATTTTTTTTTTTGCATCGACATCTGTATAAATGAGTTGCGATTCCACTGAAAAATCTGTACAAAGCCATTAAAAATTAAAAAATCCATATCCTAGATGTGATAAATTGTAATCTAGAAATACACAGCTACGACAGACATATGCAGACAATAGTAGTATGTCTTTTTAGCTAGGTTTTTGCAAAACTAGCTGTCAAATTAATTTTTTTTTTAATAATATTTTTAAAATACATTCAATAGGTTGTAAATTCTTTTCATGTTAATCTTGGTTACAAAACGATGTATGCGCGCAGCGCGAAGATTATTAAATATCTAAAATTTAAAAGAAAACACAAGCAAACAAAAAAACAATTGGTTAAAACTAGTTCAAAGAAATTCTGATTTACGTTAAAAATACTTTTAGTTTATATTTTGGTAATTGAGTTTTGTTCACAGATTTAAGCATGATAAACCGCTCATATTTTTCGAAAAAAATTTGTAAAAATTTATAATGTTTAAGAACGGTTGTATAGCAAAAATACAAACCATAATTAAAGGGAAAGCTTAACAAAGCTTTATAAGAGAAATTTTTGTATTATAAAGATCTTAAAAAACATGCCGCAAAGTTGTAGATAAAATTAAGCATATTAATATGTGCAAAAGTATATGCAAGTACGTCGCATCGTTTATTTAAAATAATTTTACATAGACTTTACTTTGCAGTTATGCTACGTTTTATCGTTTTCATCTTTTTTTTACATCGTTAGCTGCATTTTTGTACATGTAAACCATCAACGTCATATCGACAATAAAGCATGATTTTCTTAGCTGTTCTTTTTTTTGCCAATAGCAAATGATATATTTTTTTTTCTTCTAGATTTTAATTACTAAAGACCATTACTAAAAACGGATATAAACTAATACAACAAACGTAATTTAAGGCTAACATAAGCTTTATAAAATGTTTTTTGTATAAAATTCAACATTTTGCAAAAAAAAAAGACTTAAATTTTATACATTTCTTATTACTACTACAGGTAATTAAAAGTAAATGCTTTGTTATTATTGCAAAATAAAAAATATTTGTTATAAAAACGCTACAATCAAAGTAAAGCCCAGAGCCCCTCGGTTTTCCCCGTGGCCCCAGGGTATACATACAACATTTTAAAAAAAACCCGGGTTGTTTATCCCCGGGGTTAATACAAACCCATCTCAGTTCTCAAACAGCAGATCAAGGTCTTTTGCAACCTTATCAGATACTGCAGTCCTACGCGTCCCTATATTATTACTAGCAATTTTTTGTCAGTTAATTTTGATTTAACGTTATTTGTGATGTTTTATGAAAGCATCGTAACGGTCTTACATCGTTTATATTTTTACATGTTTTGTAAATTTTTCCGTCATTGATGCATTTTGCTATATTGGTAAATATATCAGAAGTAATTAAACATGTTGTGGTATCCCTGCCATTTTTTGTGTTTTCTTTTTATAGATCTTTTCTTTTTTTCTTTTTTTTAATAGTAGTTATATTTTTATGTAAGCGTCTTTTTTTTATTGTTTCTATATTGTTTATATAACTTTTTTTTGTATCTGTTCTCTTACTAGTTTGTTCAAATTGCTGATTCCCATATCCTCCAATGTTGCAAAGGTTATGTTTCTTGCGGTTTTATTCCTCCATGTATATTTTGTTTGATTGTAAACTTTGATATCGGTGATTAATGTTTTTGCGCTTTCTGCCCTTCATTATAGCTTACGTGTCTGTATCTGCATGGAATCGCTATATTAATCTGACGTCAGCGTATATACAAGTGTTTTGGTTGTTTGCGTTTTTCATAATAGGTGTATGGATCTATGCGGCGGCTCATGAAGGCATATACAAACGTTTCGTTGTTTTTTTTTTATTTATCCGTTATATGTAGTTTTATCTTCTTCGGTCTCCTTTCTCCTTTTAACTCTATCAAATTTCAGTTCAATGTAGTTTTTTTTTTGTGTTGCTTTTAGACGCTTTTGTTTGCTTTTGGTTTCATACTAGCAGTGGTGCTTTTCAAAAGACGCAATGGGGGCCTCGCTCTCCCTTGGAAATTTTTTTTTTTGCTTGTTTTGTAGTTTTGTGTATAAAATCACATTCCAAAAAAAATTAAATTTTTAAGTTTCCCTAGAAAAAAGATAAAATTTATATGACCCCTTACCCCTGAAAACAATACACTACACATCACAGCTTATACGTGTTATAGTTGGCCCTGTAATGCTTTCTTAAAATTGTTTGTAGCAGCAAGAGTTCTTCAGAATCAGCGCACATGGCTGTTTCTATATTATCTATACATAAAAAAGCATTTCATTGAATTTTTTACGTACACTGTTATACAAAATTCTTTGTTGTGTCATCTGTACACAACATAAAAAGTGCGATTTTCTTTTTATTTTATTGTCTTACAATTATGTAAAATGTACTGGCCTAACACGATAATATTAAAATACTTTGTTCCTTTCTCATACATTTATTTTAAAACATAAGAAATAAGGGTCAATCATTGTCGATCCCGTATAGTTTATGTGTAGTATTTACACTGCCGTACGACATTTTTTACGTTGTAATTTTTCGTTTTTTTGCATATTTGTGGGTTGTTAGTAATGAGTATTTTTCATTAATACTTGAAGCTATAAAATCGGCTTTAGTTTATGAATTTCTATTTAAAACTCTTCGTAAAATATCACTCAGTGTATTTTGCATCTTTTATAGAAGTTTTATTGCACATTACCAAAGCGGTTACTTTACGCATTGTTTGTATCTTATGGGCTGTCTTCGCCACTGATTTTTCGCGCTTTTCTCATATTAGCAGCGATGCGCACGTCTAAGCAGGCACTTGACTGCAACCGAAATTCACTTTCGGCCTGCGTAAAACTTCTTTCGCCGTCCGCTTGCATTTTGTGTTTGACTATGATACTTGTTTTTTTCTTAGTCTTGATTTTCATTGCTTGTATTTTATGTTTGTTATATTGCATATCTATTATTTTTTGTTGTGTAAAAATGCAAAGTGTTTTCCCCTTTCATCGGTTTACTCTTGCAGGCGGTGTTCTAGGCAAGAACTACGCAAAAGGTCGACATTTGTTTTTGCGGTGGTCTTTGTATTGCCTGATAATGCCTTCTTTTTCAGGTGTGCGTGTTTCAAGGGTTAGTTTTGTATTTCAGGTTAGTGCTGTATCTCCTGTGACGACCGTTTAAAGGTTTTTTACTTACTTATTGGCCTTACTTTTGTTTCGCTATATTTTGGTTTGTTTCCTCTTTTTTTTGGATCATTAAAAAGGGGTAATGATCTTTTTTTTTTCCGTTTCCAGTGTGTCAAAATAGTTTGTTCTTGCATAAAGGAAAAAAAAATTATTTTTCAAAATTTTTTCTAAAGTAATCAATAAACCCCGAGCCAATAAATGTGTGAAGAAAAAGTAAAAACTCGCTCTGTGCTTGGTAGATAGTTTACCGTCACATTTCTTCTATAATATATAGATGAAAAAGCATTTGACTGTCTAGAAATATTTATGAGTATAAAACGCTTTTGAGTTATTAATCACAATTACTACCCAATTTTGTTTAAACTGTTGTCACAAAAAAAATCCATAGAAGCTTATTATATTTTTTTTAAATTCTTTTCAAATAACGAGTATTCTACTTTTAAAGATATTTTTTCGCATATATTTTACTGTAATACATAAATCGGTATATTGATACACAAAAAGTCAGTAGAAAATTTTGATGAGTTTGCAAATTTTTTATTAAGAATCTATTTAGTTTTATTTTAAAGAATGTTCCTGTGTCTATTTACCAGCCCAGATTTTGATTTTGACAAAAAGCTTGCATAATCGTTTATAAACTGTGTAACTGCACATAAAAAAGTTTATGAAACAGCGGGCTGTTCAAGTAGTATTTAATAACACTTGTGCTACGTTTTTATTGCATTACAAATTTTTTAAAAGTAGTAAATTTTCGTGGGAGTTTTTTTAAATATGTGGCGCGTAAAACAGATATACTAGGATTTGTTTTTAACTTTTGTGTTGTCTTCAAACCGCAACGAAAAACATAAATTATTGAAAAAAGACAAGTTGTTTTACGTTTTTATTGGCGAATTTTCAATTACCTGATTTATACAATATTAAAACAAAAGCATTTTGATTCCTTTATCTCTTTAGTAAACAGAAATGTTTTACTGTAAGATTGCTGTACTGGCGTATGCGGATTGTGCCTGATTAAATATAGCAATATATTTTCTCCATACAATTTAAAGCGTTATAGATTGAAAAATATTTCTTTTTGTTTTCTCAATAAAATTGAAACCCTCATTCAAACCTTTATCTATTTCCTTTTTTTACTTGATAATTACTTGTCAAGCAAGGGGTAAAAATAAACTAAGTAAAATCTAAAATGTTTTCTTAATGTATAGAAAGACATCGCGCAAAGTCTTTTTTTTGACAAAGCGAGCTATTTGCAGATTCATTATACATGAAACGCAAATTGAACGTTCTACAGCGTTAATAAAAAGTAAAATATATTTTGGAGTGTACACAAATTTACTAATAGTGCCTCACTTATGTTCGACCGCCCAGAAACTACCGCTAAGAGAATATTTTTTTGTCCTTTCTTGCCGTGTTGTTAGAATCGGTTCGCGTATAAACAAGAAATGTTTAATTTTTATTTAAGGTTGACCACCAGCTTTATATAAGATGAAAAACGAGTGTGGAACCCGCGCGGTTTACGGCACGATTTGCGAATTTCGGATTTGGTATCGAGGATATGGATTACTCAACGCTGTTTTAACAGTAAAAAAAGCATATCGACATCTTTGCTGTATAAATAAAACCTTCATAAAATCTTGCATCTACATAGAAACTCCAAATTTTAAGAATTTTTTTAACTTTAGTTTCACCCGCGGGTGTATAGGCACTTGAATTGCGTGCTGCGAGTGAAGTTACTACCCTTTTTTAGGGTTTTGCAAATACTGCGGGACGCACAACCTTGATTATAAATGTATGAAATATTTACTTTAAAGAAATGCTGCCTTCAGTTTTTCAAGGTAAACCAGTTACGAATTTTGTAGTCTTTCTAACTTGAAATCATTTTTTATCGTTTTTTTTTTTATTTCTTTAATGCATAAATCTTAAGATGATATTTTTTCAGATTTATAAGCAATAGCCTTTTTAACCCTCTGAGTAATTGACCCGCAAAAGTATGCATTTTTAGAGTAAACAAAGGAACCTTTGTCTTTTGATCGATAAGTTTGGTTTTATACCCTCCTCTTCTGTTGAAGTTTAAAAACACATCATCTAAAGAAGTGGCACAAATTTATATCTAATTCTTATTTGTAATATCGGACAACATTAACAACTAGAAATGATATTAAATCACAACAAAACCATGGTATTCTGTTAGGATCTGTCGCCTACCCGTTTTCGCATCAATTAACACAATCAAAAACTTCAATTTTTTTTTTTTGCTTATATCTTTATTTATACGTCATTTGAATGCGATTTTTTTATGAGGTAAAACGTTCTGTATATGCAATTATAGAGTAATGTAAACTTTTTTTAATATGAATTGTAAGGCACACAAACTTCGGAAAGCAACTTTTAATGTAGTATACTTAAAATACAAGCTCTATTTTTTTACAATGCTTTCTGGTAATATTTCATGCCTTTATACCGTAATTTTTTTATTAATTATATCAAATATGCGTATAGAAAGTAAATTAATTGTTTTGAGCGGTATAAATTAGGTTTATCAATAAATAGTAAAAATAGTACTATTGACAAACTTGAACATGTAAAAAGCAAAAAAATATTATTTAAGTAACTTTGTATCAGCAAAAAGTTTTTAGTTCACTTATTGTAATTTTCTTATAAATTCGCACCAAGTTACCATAATATTTATAGAAGAATCAGATGTAATTTGCCATGGACGCTTTTTCTACTAACTATGTTTAACTATATTACGTATATAATTGTTTTTGTTTTACCGTTATGTATAGTGGAAGTACTTGCTCTACCCATAGATACACTATCAAAATACTTCAAATAGGTTGCGTTTCGTTTATATCTCTAATTGTCGTACTAGTGTGTATTCTTTTTATGGGAGACAATTTTTCCTCGTTCATAAAAATACGAAATACATATAAACATAGCTGTTTGATCAGGTAAAGCGCAAAAACAAATTTTTGCCAGTATATTTATAGCCTATAGATAAAATAATTTCAAATTTATGTAAAAATTTTTTACACAATTATATTACACATCAAATATTACTTTAAAATTCTGTTGGTGATAAGTAAATTCATTATTATCTTTGTAATTATTTATTTATAAACCAAGTAACTAAAAAAACACAATAGTTAGGTTTTTTTCTTAGTAAATTATATTTTTATTTTGCAGAATAATTATTATGTAGAAAATCTGTTTATATTTTTCTCTTATAAGTTTTTGTTTATCCCTAGACGGCTGAAGTCGCATTTTATGTTCCAAGCAGTTCATATGCGTCTAAAGCACGTTTTATAGTCGAATTCTTTTTTTACATTTTTTTTACGAAAAAGGTTCATTTTCAACTATTTACAGTAATTAATCATTTAATTACCATATAAGTTAAATGTACGTTACATGTTAAAAAGTAAAAATTTACGAAGGTAGAATATAAAATATAGGCATATAGTTTTTTCTTGCATACTAAAGCATTTTTTGCTTATAACTGTACAAAATGGTTTTAGTTTCTTGCTTGTATAGCCCGCTTTAGTTATAACTATAAACCATAATAAAATATACAGTATTTTCATGGAAAATGTGGCAGAAAGCATATGAGTCTTAGTATTGTAAGTTATATTAAACTTTTTATATTTAAAAAAAATTAATATTTCCTAAATGTATTTTAAAGTAGTATTGTAAATATTTACAAACTTTTGCTATGTAAATTTACCGTATATAATTTCCAATTTATAAATTTACAGCTGTCTTAAACTAGGTTTTTGGCCTCAAAAAGAATCTATAAAATAGCTTGAACTCGTCAAAAGAAAGAAGAACACAATTTAGATAAGAATCTTATAAATAGGTACATTGTAAATTGTAAATGCATATAAAAAATATAAAAATGTCCAAACAAAAACAAAATTTATTTCGTGTATTTTAATTTGGAATAATAATAAATATAAATAATGTAAGTTCTACACTGAATAACACGTTTAAATTCTCATATTAGTAGTAAAATATTTTTATATTAAAAGGTTACTGCTATTTTTGTTTTAATTGCCAATTTAGTATGGTATTTGCATATAACATGTTCATTTGCTATAAAGACAGTTTTTCGAAAATTATTATATATGCATTATCAATATAACTATATTTTACACTATCAATCAGAATACGTACTGTGTATTGACATATTGTGCGTATTTACCGAATATTTTTAGTTTATACCGAATGCCTTTTTTCTAGCGAATTAATACATCAATTTAAACAATATTCATGCTATAAGGATTTGTATTACGTTTACTTAGCAAAATTTACTAAAAAGAGCATATTAGCTTGTTTTCCAGTACAGAGCCTTTCGATATGTATAACATTTACATAAACAAATAAAACAAATTTAATTTCAATGTCTTTTACACATTCAACCTTTGCGATTCGAAAATTTTACAGTTTAAGTTTTTTTTTACTTAATTATAAGATTATTTTTGGTTTTCAAAAAAATATGAACGAGTATATTTATTTATTTAAAACTGTTATAAGTTTCGCTACTTTTTTGTTGTTGTCTATTGTTTCGAGTCTAAAAAAAATCTATGTTATCATAAATGAATTGTATTTAACCAACATACGAAACCAATTTTTGCTACTTAAAAACAAATATTTTTTTTTTGTACCTTTTATTGGGTTTTTAAAGGACTTTCCTCAGACCGGTGGCGTATCCGAGTGGCTGGGGGTTACTAGGTTGCAAATCCTTTTGCCGTTAAAAATAAAACGCTGTCCCCGATATAAGGTTAAAGATTTTTTGAAAAAAAAATGCTGCTCATAAACCCCCCTGTAAAATATTTTAGTAAAAAATAAAATTATAAGAATTTTCAAAAAACGAAATTTGTCGGAATACACGTTTATCATACTTTTTGACTCAACCCCTCCTCCCCTCCCCCCGCAAGATAAATTCTGGATACGCCACTGCCTCAGACTATTTTTAAATGTCGCACATGAAAAACAAGTATTGAATGTACAATTTTTATATGTAACTAGTATAAAGGCATTACTTTTTCCGTATGCATGTGTGTTAAAATGTGTATTTTACATTTGTACAACAGTTTTATTTTTCGGAAATATACATTAGACTTATATTATAAAAATCAACGAACCAGAATTATTTTAACATGGTGTTAAAGACGAAACGGAATAAAGTAAAAAATTATGCATAAAATTGTTTTTTTTTTGCTACACTATAATTACAATATATCATTTTTTTCCTTGTGCCAAGTTCCCTACATCTATTTATGTAACTCTTAATTTGACCACTTTGTCATAACTGGGCTATACGTCTAGTTCAGGCTGTGCAAAAAAAAAAACATATTTGTAATATTTTTGACTATTTTGGGTATGCAAATTTATGTAAAAAAAAAAAAAAATGTATAGTTTGCGTATAATTTAATATGTATAATATTTCTATATTTTATTGTACGTTAAGTACATAAAAAAGCCCTTGACGCCGATAAATGCTGAACCGACGATATGCATTACGAATGCTTTGGTTTAGACACATGAAATCGTGAATTGGAATATATAGTTTACAATTATTTACGTGTCGTAAAACAAAAAATTTTCTATAATGAAATTTTTTTAGTAAATTATGTGTTTTTTAGATTCACTGACTTTAGCTGTATCGTAAAATACACTAGATACCAAAAAACTAATTAATAGCCGATAACATTGTGTAACAAAAATATTTACTAAATTTTAATAGTTAAAAAATTTTTTCTTGTTTTTTAGTAAAATCCATGGTTCGGCATGAGTCCTCGGCACAGCGAGTGTTGAAAAATGCATTTTTTTTATGTTTTCATACAAGCAAAATGCACGCTGTAAGCCATCATCGGCGGACAAAAGGTAACTTTACGATTTTTAGGTATATAAAATATACATACCCCTAATATGAAAATCTGTCAAAAAAATATTTAACTGCATAGTATACCGCTGATTATGCTTTTAAGCAAGCTTTTTGTGACAATTAACTTTATTAGTGTTGTAAATTTAGTAAGAATCAATATTCGTTCAAATGATGTCTGTATTAGCTTAGAAATACCAGGTCGGCTAACGTATGATAAAATAATTTTACCTTACTTTTGGTTTTTTATGCTTTTTCTAAAAATATTTATAAAAACAAAAAAAAAATATTTTTTTATTTTTAAATTACATTATTTTAGTTTTTCTTGGACTATAAAATAAGTTAATTCTGTTATATATAAAAGTGTTAAAAATCATACTTTAAAAAAAAATTTTTTTAGGAATTTAAACTAACTGCATTTGAGCATATAATTTATCGTTTTTTTTGTCAAATCAAAATCTTAACAAAATATAAAGAAAAATTGACATCAAAGTACAAGTCGTTACAGTTAAAAATCTTTATGTATAATTTAAAAGCGCCATATATGAGCAGTGAAAAACGCATGTTTTTTGCAAAAACCTGGGTTACGCATTATGCGAAAAAGCATGTCTTTTACGAGATTCTACAGACGTAAGTTCTATTGTAAATACCGTAATATTTCCTGTTAAAAATGTATAGTAATACCAAAACCGTCTACAATGAAATCTCCTGCATATTTCGAATTTATAATTTGCATTTTTTAGTATATTTTCCAAAATTAGCAATTTGTGGTATTTTTATTTGCAGCCCTATGTTTTTTGTTTTTATCCACATTTTTCGTGTTTTGTTTTTTTTTCAAGTAAATCATATAAATATTTTACCTTTGAACAATACACCTTTTTTGTTTTAAATTTATTTTCATCGACTTTATTTTCCTATTTACGTTTAGAACTCGCAAAAATACTATTCGTATTGTTTTATAGTATAATGAACTATACTTTTATTTTTTTCAAAGTATGACTCAGTTTATAAAATATTTTTTTTTTAATTCGCATAAAAAATACAAACACTATAAAGTACTAAGTAAATTTGCTCATGACATATTTGCAAAAAGTATTCACATAGAAGAAAATATTCTTAATGCCTGTCAATTTATACTTATAATGCTCTATCAGTCAACATAACTTAAAGAAGAAAAAGCAGCTTTTTATTAGTCACCTTATTTGAAACTACCTATGTTGGATGATTCCTTGTTTACTTTACTTTTCTTTTGAGTGACTATAAAACTATTAAGATACTATCCTTTATGTAAATCTCTCTCTTATGTACCTTTGATATCAATTTAATTACAAAAAATTGTAATAAATCACATCAAATATATCATGACATTAAGTCAATGATATCACACTTTCTGCACATTTTGATAGCACCAAAATGCTCAAAATTGCAAGATCGTTCCAAAAAAACTGGTCAGAAATTTTATCTAGACGAAAGATGAAATATAAATGCATATTTATTATAATACCGTAGGCTGTAGCCCAACAACCTATTTTGCCCAAAACTACATTTTTTATGGTAATGCTTGGGTATATATATTGTATATTTTATAAAAGTATTTTTTTAGAAGTAATACTATTATATTAAGTAATTTTTACTAATAAATATCGTTTTGATGTCAGATAAGCGCTTACCTTTTATCAAAACTGCGTCTTAACAACTAGTTTAAAACTACGTTCTTACAACAATTTACTGCATTTTTAGACTTTTTTGTTATATATCCATAACTCTATTTACCTAGAAAAATACAAATGCAAAATTTGTCTTCAGTTTTCAAAAAACACTTTTAAAAACATTAAACTTAAGAAAATTGCCTATGTATTTTTTGAGGCCGTAATCTTGTGAACTTTTCTAGTTAAAAAAGTATGCGCGTTAACTTTTTTATGTTACTTTTCTAGTTAACGATTTAGAGGATCCATAAAAAAACAGAAAACATCAGACTGCGTAAAGTTATAAGACTTTTTTATAAGAACGTAGTTAGATATTAAAAATTCCGCGGGAAACACGTAAATTGCATAAATTGCATAAATTACATTTTTATGTTTTAATATATGCGTAAAAGTCTTTTTAACGGCTTTTTTGCGCTTTTGACTATATTGTTTTATGCGGAAAAATGTTTCTTGTGGTTCTGTCGATATTGCGTCTGCAAACCATATAAGATAGACGGCAAAGCGGTATATAAACTTTGTATAGTGCATACAATCTAGAATATATTTTAGTTTATAACTTTTTTCGTAAAAAAGTTATAATTTTATTGTTAACAAATTTCGATTAACGAGAAGTTAATTTTACAAATTTACATTAACTAGTATATTTTTGTGTTGAAAAATACAGCCCTAGTATTTATACTTTTTGTAATGACCCCATTTCTACTAGTAAAAAGCTCCGATCCCTTTCATCACTTCCATACTTGTTGAACGTGATACATATTTTTGTATGCGTAAGTATCCTCTTTTTCCTAGATAATATTATCAATATGTAGCAAATAAAAATAAAATATTGTTAATATATTGACCCAATATATATTATTAAGTGTCTCTGATTTTTATAATATAAGTACCACTTCATATTTTAAATTAACGCTGATTTTTAGTAATGAAAACATAAAATGCTAAAAAAAAATGTAAATATAATTAAGATAACCCTGAATATGTTGCCAATCATATTATTATAAAACAAAATTAACTCGTTTTTTTATAAGTAGTTGTATGTAAGACAAAAAAGGGATATTAATTTGACAAAAAAGTATGTTAATAATACGCAATTAAATTATTAAAAACTTTTTTTAATTTATTTTATTTTCTTGATAAGCCCGTAGTTAACGTATTTTCTAGGTAAAAACCAAGAGAAAAAAAACTATTTATGCACAAGAAAATTTTTTATTCATCATTAAATCTAAAAACATAAATTATTTGTTGTCTATATCACTATACCATTATATCATATGTTTTACACATAATGTCAATCACAAACATCTACCAATATAGTAAAAACATGCCAAAAAAGCTTTTATATCGCCATTTTACTGCAAAAACAACGTATATCAGCGATTATTACTGTTTGCGAACACTGATCGCAATTTGTCATTCTTTTAATGCTTATGTATACTATATCAGGGCCTTTTAATAAGCCGGTGTTGTATGTGAAAAGTGTTTCACGGACAGTGGTTATTTAAGAACGACGACGACTACGTGATATATCTGTGTATCAAGATTTTTAACTGTGGTTTATATACTCATATTGGCAATCATTATAACGTTTTTGTAGTATTATTAAACTCCAACATGTAAATCGCTTGGGCTGTCATGTTTGACAGCTCTTAATCTCTTTTGACTACTTTTTGTGCTAATAAACGGTCATGTTTTTCGTAAAATATAAGATCCATGCCTGGTCAGTATTCTTATATTTGGCGAACTTATACATATTCGTTTTTGATAATTTATTTTTTTGTCCCGTTTCCTAATATTCCTCATCATTTTATAGATTTTTTGTTGAAAGTTCTTATACGAACTACTTCCAGTTATAATTATTTCTCAATTTTTGCTTTTATGAATACTGAACTATATATTACTTTATTCAACCTTACTTTAGCATAATTACTAATTTCTATTGCTTTATTTGGGACAAGTCTACCCCTCTATACAAAAAAATTATTACAAACTTTAGCACTAATAAAAGTTTTATTCCTGGTACACCAGTTTTCTTCCCGCCGACGCGATAATCCTGTTCGCCCGCTCTATACGGCCATTAAATTCCCAAAACTAGTGACCACTAAGTTCTAATTACGTTATCATTCTTTCTACAGTGTTTCTTGACCATATCATCACTTAATTCTGTAGCATTAACAATTATTATAGTTTCCTTTATTCTCTTTTATCAATAATTTTAAAAAATGCGACACATTATTTACCTTTTTGTTCTTGATAACTACGCTGTACAATTTTTGACTAAAATAGTCTATTTGCAAAATTATTTATAATCCCTTACGTATTCTATTATATCAACCAGAAAAAATTCTTCATTCTTATTTACGATAAATGACCTCTTTAAGCAATCTTATAGTTCACGTATTGTCTACATGTTCAACAGATTTTTTTTTGTAAGTAAAACCGTTTGTGATCTATCAAAATCCTTATATAATTCTTTTGTTTTTCTATTATTTAATTTAGTATGCCTTTTTAAGTATTTTATCTGCTGTATTATTATTTTACATCACATATATTTTTCTATCTGATGTCTTTTTTAAATTTTTGTTGCAGCCTGACTTAATGCGTCCACCTGTCTAATCGAAGGTACCATGTATAATTGTAAAATTACATCAATCTAAAAGTCTATATAGATTCTCTGTATTTTTGGCTTAAAAAATCTAATTTTTGTGTTAATGGCTGCAAAGGGTAGATGATATGTCACCAACGTCTATTTTTGGCCTGTTATGAAAATTAATATTTCTACATTTTCCATAGAGCTGCAGTTGTTTTCTTTTCCAGTGGAATATATTTTTCTCAGCTTTCGTAATTATTTTCGATGCGCAAAATAATATTTTCCATCCTGCCTCGAAATGGCACCAAATCCATGTTCTGAGGCGTGTGTATATAGTACACATTCTTTTGTGTGATCTGGTATCGTCAACTTCCTTTTTTCTTTCCATTATTCTTGTATCTGTTTACTAGCCTTTCTGCTTTTATCATTCCAGGTAAAAAATTATCAATTTTATCATATCATACAATGAATATACAACTTTCAGTCTACAAGGCCTAAAATGCCTGTCATAAATTTATGAGCCCAAAAAAATCTTTGTAGCTTTCTTGCGATTCGCAGAACTTTCAAAATTCACAATAAATTGTGACCGGCTCTGTGTGGGTTCAATATTTTATGTAAAATTTTATATCCCAAAGATATAATAGTTCTTTATACATTTATTTCGGTTTGTAAATGTGTCCCTCGAACGATATTTTTTACTTATTCCAGTATTTTTTTTTTGTGATTCGTCCCTAATTCATTCCTTTTTTCATAAAAAACCAATATATCATCTACATAAATCACGCATTTTGCTCTAACATGGTCTTTGAAAATATCATTAATGTTTTTTTTATAGGTATCTTCTATTACGAACACCTTGAGGCATTTAACGAAAAGTGCATCATTCTATTCTCGCACCTACAACATGGTTTCATGCCATCAGCTTTATTTGTAATCCTTATTATAAAATTCAGCCTTTAATAAATAGTGCAAAACATCGCTCTCCACTATTTATTTACTACCTCGTGTATATTAGTCAAACCATAGTAGTAATTCAGCATTAATCTATTCACTCTTCTCAAATCTAGGCATAATCAGTATTTATTCGTTATCTTGTTGATTTTATACCACCGGATTCATCTATTATACCATGGTTTCTTTAATTATGCCTTCATCGTTTATTTATTGAACATAATCTCTAAAATCTTGTCTTTCCATAATATTCTTTATCTTTCTAATCCAATATACAATCTATTCATCTTTTACGTTGACAAAACATTTAGATGACGATTTTGGTCAAACTCTATATCTATTGTATAATATTCCTCCTGTTATTTACTACCGAGGTCCATTGACATAATTATCTTATCATTTTAAGTCACCAATATAGCAAATACAACATCCATATCCCATTTGAGGTATTTCAATTATTTAAATTTTTTTGGAATTTATTATCACGTTGCATCAGCACATACATATCTTTTCGGTGCAACATATTATTGCAATCCTGTATCTATAATTTCTGCAATATCTTTGTCGTAATCAAGTTTCCAGAAGATTCTGTATACAAAATAGCAATAAATCTCACATTATTTAACATAGCAATGGTAGAATCAGTGCTTTTATTCATCAATGATTGACACTCAAAAAAATCAATTTGACTTCTTTTAACAAAGTAATTTCTAATGCCCACGCTTCTACACCCAAATCATATTCCTTTTTTTAAAGATTTATCCTTAAAATAATGTTTTTTCTCAAGACTTGTCTGTATTTTTTTCTTTAATTCTTTTTTTCTTAATATTGAGATGATTATATAAAAATTATGTTTCGCGGGCACGTATTTGATTCAGTTTTTCCCACGTCTTTTCATCTTTTTGCAGCTTCTCAAGATCAATACACGTATCTATAAAAAACAGTTGCAACCCTTTGGAGACTGATCTGACCTTAACTTGGCAAATGTATCTCTGGCATTTTTATTTTTTTGTGCTTTATCCTTTAGTCTATGTGTATATGTCAAATCTTTGCTATCTTTGCATCTTTTTACCGGCACAATCCCCGTTTTCGTATGGAAATCAATTGTTGCCACACCAGAGTCTTTATAGGTCTGTGTTGTTTATTCATGTATTAAAAAATACCACTTAAACACCTTATAAGAGCACCTCGTATCTTATTCTGTCATTTTCTCACATGGAGTTAATCTGCTAAATACGAACATAGTCTTCTGGTTTAACTTATTCCTTGTTGACGGCATCGCTTTTATGCCTCTACATACAAATATATTTTACGCAGTTTATCTACGTATGTAATACTTGGAGATTTTGCATTTGCTCGTTCGGGGTTTTGCAACCCAGTTCCAGTAAAGAGGCCATCGTCACGATTTAAAATTTGTTTGTTGGAAACGACGGGGGTATAGGCTAAATATCTTAGGTTATACGAGGATTGTCACGTGGCAAAATAGTTATTATGGTTTATTTACCATGTTTATATACGTATATAATCAATCATGTTACTATCATGATTTATCTCAACTATGTCAATCGTTCGGGCTATCTTGTTTTGTAGCTACAACAGATGGGCAATAAGGGCTAGGCAAAAATAATTACCCTTCATAATAGCTATTATGGCAAAAAAAAGGAATTGATAATTAGTGCCAAAAAAAGCAACACTGTAAATTTTAAATTTAATGAACGTCAAACTTCAAAAATAATGGTGAAATTCTTGATGCGCTACTAACCAAATAAAATATTAATATGTTCTTAAGCGTTGGCTGATGCATATATAGAGATTTTTTTATTAAGTATTATAAATCAACAATTTGAAATTAAAATTTGCGGCGGTTTTGCCTTAGTTTTTTGTGTTAAATTAGCGTTAGATGTAGCTTAAAAGCCTTGCAATAGAATTTATTACACCATATTAAACAAAAGAACAGGTTTTGTAATAATGGTAGGTAGTCAATACCATATTTTGCCACAATAAACACACAAAAAAAGAAGCAGTTGCATTTTTGGGCCATCAATTACGTAAATGAAGCGTATCACTAAAAATAACTTTTGGAATTGTAAAAAAATATGCATATGCATATATGTGAATGTATATATATAAAAACACTATTATATAAGACTATTGAGATATTAATCTCCATACCATTATGTCAAACCCCCACTTCCAATGATGGTAGAAAAATATTGCCAAAAAGGGTATAGGGGGTTGTATTTTTTGATGTCCATGGTTAATATAGCCAAGGGTGTGTAATTGGATATGTCAAGTTCCAAAAAATGTTTTTTATTTTTTTATATTTTATTATTAAAGTTGATAATGGGCGTGTATCTTTTTTCCTAAGGGTAGTGGCAGTTTACCACCGAAAAAGGTTTTCAACCCGAATATCGGGTACTCGAGTGTCCGGACAATATTAGTTTTTGTTCTTTTTTATTATTTGGATAAAAATTAATAATATCCATATTTTTTTAAGTTAAATAATATTATTGATTAAAGATCGATTTTTTCAGAGTAATAAAATAAAAGTGTATACATGCACATAAAAAAAACAAATACTTTTTTTTGTTTTTACTCGGTCGAAAACTTCAAGGCCAACTTTTAAAAAGTAGTTGTAAATATGAAAACACTAAGATCTTCGCGGTATAATTTTTTTGATATTTTCATATAAATTATACTCAAAATGTTGCTTAATTATAATTAAAGGATATTAATCTATGTTAATCGCTTCTTTGCAAGACTAAAACATTTGCTGTTAAGTTTTTCATAAAATAACAAGATCAGCTTTTAAAAAGAATAACCATTGATTAAGTCAAAAAAAAGGTTTATAAATATGCTTTAATCGTCATTATGTATGTCCTTATATAAGACTAAAAATGCTTTGTTACTGTTTATACCTACTCATTTGGTAAGTACACATATGTGTTAGACAGGTTTTTTTTTCTTGCAAAAAATATACGAAAACAGTTCAGATTAATAAGGTTATATTATAAAACAAGGCAATTTTTTAAAAACATCAGATTATGTACAAAATGTTTTTGTTTACATCAAAGAATATGCAATTTACATATTCTGTTTAGCTAAAGTACTAATTTTATGGTTTACAAATTGATTATGTTTTCTTTAAGGAAAAATGCTATAAAGACTGGGTAAACAAATACCCGAAAAGTGCTGTATTTTTTTTTATACACCATATACCATATAGCCGGATATCAGCATTCCTACGTATGGGCATTCTAAATTACAACCTTTGGCAAAGAATGCAGCCTTATTTACCCAAAAGTGTAAATTGAAATTTTATTTATATACAGGGATTCCGCTGTAAGTTTGAACACTTTTTTTTGGATAATAAAACACTGTCGACACAAGTAATTCTTATTCAACGTAACACAAAAAGTAAAAAACTAAAATCTATCCATGTTATAATTTTTTTTGCCTCTTTTTTGGTCATTTTCACAAAAATAGACAAAAATATAAAAAAAAACAAGTAGAAATAAAAAAGTACTGCCAATGAAAAAATACGATTCGAAAACGTAAAATACTATGAGCTTGTATTATGCACAATACATTCATTTTAAAATGTGTTTAGGGGTATTTTTATGATGCTTTTTTAAGCGTTTAAACTGTTTTTTCAAAAAGCAAAACAACGTGTACAGCTTTTAGAACAAATTTTGCGTTTCGTTTTAAGTATCTACTTTGAAATTGATTTTTGCTGTATCTCTCGATAAAATTGGCTGTTCAAACTTAGAGCGGAAACCTTGTATAGCAACAAAAAAAAATTATGGTATACCTATAAGGAATAAAAAATACACGTTCATTATTAAACAGAAATAAAATAGATACCTAGCGGTCTTCACGGTATGTAAAATTTACATAAAGACAGCGCAATACCTAAAATTACAAAAAAACGAAAATAAAAGTTACCAAGATAAACATGAATAAACCTATAGATATAAAAAACACATTTGACTACAAAATATCGTTATTCACCTATAGTTAAATACTTGCCATGGTTATAACAATGAAATTTGCCTATAGGAAAAAATACACGCCTAATAATGCTATACCCATAATATTCTTATGTATATTACCTTTATTATACCGCACTATAAGTATAATTTCAACACAATGAGTATATTTAATGTATTAAAAAATATACGGTATAATAACGAGTCCTCGTTACGTTACGCCTTTTCATATAATTCGTGTCTTTTATGGTTATATTGACACGCTAAATCTTATAGATATAGAGTTCTTAACTACAAAAAAAAACAAAAAAAAATTATTAGTACAATAAAATACTAATTCATTTTTTGTTGAGATAGAAGGAAGTTGTGTAATTTTTTACGCTTATAATTAAATCTATATTAAAGTAAAATGCATTTTAAATTCTATAGTTAAATATGCAATTAAAAGGATTTTAATACTTACACATACTATATTTATGTTATAAAAAATTCTTTTTTTTTTCTTGTACACGATCTTTTCCCTGTTGTGTAATGCGTAATTAATGGCATATTACAATCTATTTTATAGTTAAAAAAACATTTTTATAACATTCTATGTGATAAATTTACGCTTTGCCTTGCGTTTTGTGTGCATTTTTATACCGTTAAATCTATATATGCCGAACCAATTTTTTAACACTAAAAAGATTCATATTAAATAATGCATGGTTTAATGCGTAAATTTCGTAACTACCGCCTTGGAAATACATAACACTTTTTTATTTTTTTTTCTAAAGTGCACTACTATTTTTAATAGTGTAAAAAAACAATACTGTGTACAACTTACTAGAATCAATAGAATACTTATCTTTCAGGCATCAATTTCGGATAACATGTTCAAAGCTTGAGTTTTTCTATGTTTGGCTATTATAAAAAGCGAATTTTATTTACAATTGTTATTTTAAAAACCTTTATATCTATTATTTAACTTTTATTCTTAATCTAATATATTAAATTGTTTCTAGATTGCCTCATTTTAAAAGCCTAGTTATACGCACCGCGTATATTCGTATAAATCGTTTTTAATCGCAATAGATAGATCTTCATGATCCACGTCGATTGTGTTATAATAACTTGCACATGCGTCATTTTTACGAGTATACTTGTTTTGACTATATTGGGTTAAATGGGGCGTCTTTTCTGTTTCAACTTTAGGCTTTGCACTAGAAATTATACGTATACTATACGTATAATTTTGGTGTTGCAAACTTTACTATACGTATAATTTGCATTCCAAAATATGCTTCAGCTAGGGATCGTAGTTTTTACTATACGATATAGTTCTATACGTATAGTAAGTGTATAGTAAGTGTAAAGTGAAATCAATATACAGTGTATAGTGTTTTTGTCTATTTATTATTATTGTTTTCTATTTCTTTTAAAAAAATAAACTTTACTTGATAGGACCTTCTGCTTTGAGATGT
>JAQFYM010002298.1:0-24665 GCA_034694785.1 Agrenia bidenticulata | reverse complement strand
TTGCTTAAATAGCTACTCTGTTAAAAAAAGGTAGCCGCTAAAAACATACCAACCGTAGTAAAAAAATTTTTCTTATACCTATACTTGACGAATTTTGAAAATGGGTTTTAACACAATCACGTACTATACACCACTCGCTCCATACCTAAGATACACCACTCTATCCATACCTTAGATACACCACTCTATCCATACCTAAGATACTGTATTTTTAAAAAAATAAATTTGATTATTTCTCGCGTTTAACTGCATTGGACAGTGTTTAGCCAATATTTTTGTATGTTAAATAACACTAATATTTAATATAGTGCATCATTTTTTATAAATTTAGTCTTTTATATTAGCACTCTCGTAATACTAATTTTTAAAAAAAAACAAAGTATCGGGGGTATTTCTTCAGTTAAAATGTGGGTAACTAACATTCCCTTTTTTATATAAAAGGTGACCGCTTTATGTGTGAACAACTTATTTTTTCACCCGATACACAAATTAAATTGAAAAAAAAACACGTCCTAGTTAAGGATACAGTCAAAAGCATTTTTTGGCTGGGAAAGGTTGGCAGTCATCGTTTAAAAACAATTTTGGAGCAAAAAAAATATTCATAACAAACAAAAGAACACCCTAGTAAAACTATGTAAAGTAACTGTATTGTTATAGATAAGAACTCTTAGTGTTTTATAATTTTTTTTGTCCATTGAAACATTTTTTTTATTAATGACTCGTTGTTACAATTTTGTATTTTCCTTTAAAACCGGCAAAAAAAAAGAAGCCTAAAAAATCTTTTATTTATTAAATTTTCTACCCAATGTGCATTTTATATTTGTTTGCCGACAGTCTTTTTTTTGACAAAAAAAAACTGTTCAAACTTAGAGCGTACACCCTGTATAGGGTTTAATAGTAACTAGTCGTGTTAAACCCAGACACGATCTGTTCGCATATAGTCTCGCCATTTTGGAATCAATCTAGATGGTGTTCTAATCAAGCATAACTTGTTTAAAACCAATCTCGACCTTTAAAATCAACCTCGCCTGATCTACCCTCAATCTTGACGTGCTTGAATTCGAACTTAACACAATGCAATTAACATCGATCTATTCAAAATCAACCTCGTCAAAAAATAATAAATGACAAAATAAATTATTTTTATTGTTTCGAAATATATCACAAAATAAAAAATACTCCCCTATATAAAACAACTATAATAATAGTTAAGGGTAATTTTCATTTCACTAGAAAATCATTAAATTCTTAAATAGACAGTTTAAGTATAATAAATTAAAACATATATTTGTAAATATTTTCTTTTAAAATAAAAAATAATCACTCAAGTAGAGTAAAGTAGAGTAGAGTAAAGTAAAGTAGAGTAGTTAACAATTATGTATCTTATAATCTTGAAAAAAAGTCTTTAAAATCACCTTAGTTTAATAACTTTGAACGTTATTAACCTGGAACTTGTAATGATATCTTTTTTTATCTGATTCTTGTATAAAGTAAATATTTATATTTTAAGCCATGTTGGATATTGATTTTTAATGACATTACAAAGTACAGTTTAACATATGTTAATCACCACGGCTGGTAGAACAAACACATAACCGTAAAGCTCCTTTACATTAGTAGTTATTTTAAATTTAACAAAGTAGATATTGTAAACTTAAGTTTAGATTTTTTATACTTGAACTGTCTTTTTAAATATTTGGATTTTTTATGGGTGATAAAAATCAACTATGATGTATTAGTAAGTTTTTTTAATAGCTGCATTTTCAAATTCTTTTTATACTTTCTAAAAATAAAAATAAGTTATTTTTTGCTTTCTTTTCTTTGTCGAGGTCGAATGCAAATAGGTTGATATTAATTGCAAGCAGTTGAGGATGGTTTTAACTCGTCGAGATTGCATGCAATCAAGTCGAGATACTTGCAAACATGGCGAGTTTAGGCGAAAATCCTATATAATTGATGTAACTTTTTATTTTAGAGCTGGGAATACCATTAATTATTATTATCTTAAATAAAATATTTTTTCTTATTGGATTTGCTGCGAATCAAAAACTTATACTTAGTAAAAAAGCAAAAATTTGAATTAGGATAGTATTAGTATTATTATTAGGGTTATAATCTAAATTAGTTTAAATAATTTAAAAGAATGATGTACGAAAAAATACCATGATCTTTTTCTTGTGTAAAAAGATATGGCTATAAAAAAGTACGCACAAAAACAAACATTTTGATTTTATATTGACACATATTAATTTTTAATGCTTTTTTTGAGGACGTTTTTCTACTAATTTTTTCGTAAAATCCATTTTTTTATGAAATAATTAGTACAATAAAAAACAAGACAATACTGAAGACATCTGGCAATATCAGCGTATATAATTTAATATATTATGCATTAGATCTGAGTAAATATTTAAAAAAATTGTTTCTTTTTTGCTTCTCTTAATTCTACCTAACGTTTTATTTGTTTAAATGACAGCCTGTACAGTAAGTATGTTCAATAATTGTAGATGTTGCATCAAAACAATGCGCAAATGTTTTATAATCTATATGTTGCAATAATATTAGTTTTAATTGCATTTTTGAAACTTTACATGTATATTATTCTCATTTAGTTGTGAGAAAACACAGATGACAAAATATAAATCCTGCTTAACTGCTTTAAATTTTAAAAAAATAAATAAAGCAGAATTATAGCCTATTATTTCAAAAGTATAAGTAAAAAACGATAGAAAGTAGTAGAAGCACAAAAGACGTAAAATGCAAAAATTAAAAAGTCTACCCACAAAAAAACTCTACTACAGGAAATTCCAGATTTTTACAGTATGAATTAGAAAATCAAAATCAGTAAAAAAAAAAGTAAATAACAAACTATTAAAATTAAAGGTTATGAGTACAACCACTATATACAAAAAAAAACAACGCAAATAAAAGCGAAAAATAGGAGGCTATCGTTTAACAAAAAAAAAAATTGCTGAGTTATTTTATACTGGAACTTTGTCAGTTGCATAAAGAATATGACTTAATCAACAAATCTATAGCTATACAGCGTAAAAACGATTTCTCAAATAAATTTTTTTTTGAGTGTTTTTATAAAGCAAAATCTAAAGTAAATAAAAAAATCAAGACTCGCACATAATTGAAATTTTTCCTATTTTCACTATTCTGTTACACTGAAGTAACATGGAAGATCGTGACGCATTCTAAATTGACCCATTGGTAATGCTTAAATATAAAAATAAAGACTTTATAAAGATAAAAATATATCTTCGTAAATATTAAAATACTTTTTTCAGAACATTAATTTTTATATTTCTTTTTGTTTTATAGTAGTCTGATATTTCCTGGAACAAATTTCTGAAGTGAAATTTCAAAAGGACATGTTTTCTATATTTAAGAAATATTGTATATTAGACATAAAAAAAAAGAAAAAGGTAATATTTTTTTGATGTTAATACATTAAGGACGGAGTATAAGCTGTCGCTTTTTTCACTAAAAAAGTATATATGTGTTGCACCGCTTTATTTTGCTTTCAATACTTTTTATTGTCTGATTTAAGTGTTTTTTTTGCAAGTTTTATAAACACAAATAAAAAATATTAATCAATTTCTACAACAGTTGTAACGTATGCCAGTTAAACAAATTTACACACGTATTTCTTCAGTTATTTAATGCATAAACACCCTTTACATTTTTTTATATTTAATTTTGCAATTTAAAAAGATTAAAATCCTTGCAGAACAGTATAAAAAAGCCGATTATTGTATATTAAGGTAACCAAAATCAAATATAAACCTGCACGGTAAGTTAATCTTTGAATTGTGAGTTTTTATCAGCACACTAAAACAAGAAAATTTCATTTTCATTTAATTTCCTTGGCGTAGCCAGGGGGGGGGGGGGCTCCACCACCCCTCCCTAGATAAAAAAAGGTTGCGCCTGAATTTAAGGTGGGTGTTTTTTTTTTTTGTAAAGATTTTTTTTCGAAAAAAAAACCTAATATTAAACAAATTTTAAAGGAAAAATTTTCAAAAAAAATACTGATGATTTTTGCCGATTTAAATCGTATTTTGACAACATATTTGCCAAAAACTGTTTAGACTTGGTCAAGAAAAATCCTGTCTACACCACTGATGTATTTAGTCATAGAGGAATAGATATTTTTTTAATAAATAAATATCTTCTTATGTATAAAAATATTTATAAAAACGTAACTAGAAGTTGAATGCCGTATACACATTGTACTTATTTGCAGAGCATTTCTATTTAAAGGCTGGGATGGGACCCGACTGGCTTGAATTTAGATAACTAGTCAGGTACTGGTTAAAAAACATGATCAGAAGCCCGATTTTATTTTATTACTCGATTTAAATGTATTTTAGTTCCAAACATATTACACCCATAAAATGACCAGTATACCATCAATACAAGTCAATGAGCAGGAAAAGTTATCCTGTGATATATTTTATTACCCCATTAATACTTTGCTTGTATTTTTAACACACAAAATTTTCAATTTTTATTTATTTTTAATTCCAAATCTGTAAATTATAAACCACCACGAGGTCTTGAGATAAACAAAGATCCTGTACTTTATATTATTGATGGTACGCGCAGCATTAATAAAAGCACATTCATGTGATGTTTAATGATTTCCCTGCACTTTTTGTTAAAAAAGCATGCTGTCAGAATTAGGGCCGGCACTTTTGGTAGATTTTTAAGGGTTGAAAAAAAAATAAAGGTATAAAATAACAAGTAAAATATTCAATATTTAACAATACAGATCGCATGGGGCATAAGAAGACTGTGACTGAGTTGTTTTTTTGTTAAACATTTTAAATAATTTTATTTTGTGAGAGGACATTTTTGAATAGGTACAATTGAAAATAAAAATCTACCCAAAGACGAAGATATTTAAATATGCCATGATTTACAAAAATTCGATCCTGATTATACGTTATAGTAAAAGATATCGTACATCATTTTAATTAGTTTTGGGTAGAATCTACTCAAAGTTTCGGCCCTAGTCAGAATCTACTAAGTGTAAGGAAAACAACGTGCAAATATTAGCAGATGAAAAGAAAACCGTCTATATGAGGAAAGGAGTATAAAAAAAAATACGAAAAAATGACGCGAATAAGTCAACATAGAGGAAAATAGTAGGACGAATGATCGTTAAAAATAGGATTCTTTTTCTGTTAAAATATACATATAACAGATTAAAAATACAGAAGAAAGTATATACTATTAAAAACATTTATTTTAGTTTTTATTTTATTCTTATTTTATGTAATTTATTCTAAAAGTAAAGTTTTCACCGTCTTTTTTTGAAATTTATAATACTTAAATTTATTTTAAGGATCTGACCAGATTTCCGGATGGTCATTCTGCAAAATATATAGTATAAAAGCATTTGGTAATTCAATATTATTTATATACACTTTTTTTTTATGCAATTCTTTACTCCTTTTGTATAATTCTTGTATAAATTAGAGGCGGAAAGGGAAAAAAAGAAAAAGTGGCACATAAAATATAAGCTAAAAAATGATTAGGGTCAACAAAATGTATACTAAAGACGTCAAACAACGACATACAACACTTAAGGTTCAAATATAAAATTAATGCTTTGTTATAGTAAGTAAACGCTTTAGAAAGCCCATGGGTATATTTGCCGTTTCTTTCCCAGGTAAAAATATGAATAATTAGTAAAATTAAAGGGTTGTTGTCATTCGTTGTTTTTATGAATAACTATGTTTATCGGTGTAGAGTATATATATTTAAAAGTTTCCGTTTTTGATTTTTATAACCTTTAGACTGATTTTTTACAATAAGCCTGTATTCTTTGTTATTAGGCAAGATTTTATAACATTTTTTGCTCAGAAGCTTTTTCAAAAAGGATAAAAGCTATATATTTCTGAACACTTTACCCATAAATACTCAACGTGTATTACCTGATACCCAAAAAAACAGTAAATTACTAGTCAGGTCAGATCCTAGTTTATAAGCTCTCCTTAGGGACTTCACTTAAGTCGCAACGGTATTCGCAAAAAGATATAGTTATCTCAATGTAAATGAATAAATTAAAACTCTTTAGATGAACCTTTACTGCCAATCAAATATCATTATTAAATAGAAGTAAAACTTTTAGATGTAAATATTTTATCACAATTTTAATTATTTTTGTGTATTAATACACATTTTATAAGTTCGAATTTGTACACAAAAAAAAACAAGTGTGGGCTTACAAAAAAAAGCTTGTAAATGACCACAACTAATGCCTCACATTTTTAAAACAAAATAAAATAGGTGTATTTTATATTTTGTAATTAAATTGATGGTAATAATTGTAACAATTCATTTAATGTGAAGCGAATAATGCTTTTGGATTATAAAAAACAACATAAAGCGGCGATAACATTACAGTTAAAGTCTGTAGAAAAAGAATTTTAACAAAGTGTTGGTATAATAATACAATTCAAATAGCGTAGCAAAATGTAAATACAATTCTATAATGCTTCTATGATTCCAAAATTAATATTTAAACCGTTGAGATATTAACTGAAAAAAAACACATAATTACTGCAGAAACAACAATACTTACAAAAACCGAAGGTACTTGCAATTTAAAACCCTGTAAGCAATACCAACATAACGAAAAAATAGAGTGATTTTACCTTATAATAAATTTTAAATTGCACAATCCCAAAATTTAAAAAAAGTTATTTCTATTTTTACAACAGAATTAGGTTTATAAAGTAATTACTCGAAAACACTATTTTTGCCGTTATTTTAAAGTCCTACTTAAACGATATATAATGAACATAAATACTAAAAAAACATAAAAGTTTTATGTTAAAAACTAATTGTAATTAATGAATTAATGTTCAAATTCATTTATCTATACTCTTTAATCGAATGAAAAAAAGTTGAAATTTATTGCATTTATTATGTCTAAATTGCTGCATAAGGAAACCACCGAATTTAAAAGTTATATTATTTTTTAAAAATCTAAAAAAATAACTTGCTTTTTTTTGTAATAAAAGTTTATATCTTAAATGTATGATATAGAGTATAACTCTGAGTAGTTATAAAAATAAATACCCAAAATAAATAATCAAGCTTTTATCACCTGCAGAATTTTGCATTTTGATCATTGGACTGGAACTTGTATATAATTATTTATTTTATATGCTTTAATTAATAAGATTAAAAACCAAGACATAAATTTTGTTATTTTTTTCTTGACGGGTGCTATTTTTTTTTTACTTTTTTGATAATCTTTGTACTCCACAGCGATACTCTGTCGCGCTAAAATTGCAGACTTTATTTTTATGATACAGTATAAATGATATTATAAGACTGTTGGTTAATAATTTAACTGTTTCATGGTCATCTAACTAAGAATTTGCATATGATATGCGAGTTTACATGTTATTATATATTTTTTAAAAATATAATGGTTCTTATTACTCTTTTTTGTGAAAAAAAGCAATTTTGGTGCCCTAAAACCGAATATACTATTTATATTGTACATTTCTGGGCGACTTTAATTTGAAGCCTAAAAGAACGAGTCATGCTATACATTGCAAAAATGTATTGGAAGAGTCTATAATAACATATAAAATGCACAAATTATACTGTTTAGTAACAAAATGTTGTAAAACAACTTTTTGGTTTTGATTCTATTTATAACATTTAAAACATATGTGAATTAGGAAATTTTCTATAATCGCAATTTAAAAATGATGGTCGCATTTTATGAATAGTAATTCTAGTGCAATCTGCAAAAATTAAAGTTAAATGAATTTTAATTTACCCTTAGGATAGGATAGTATCGATTTAAAAGATTATTTTAACTAATTGAAATAAAATAATACATTTTTATAAAAATTTTTAATCGGTCTTCAATACTATATTTTTTATTTTGTTATAACTAGGGATGTAAATTAATTTTTCCATTCCCAATTTTCCCTATTTTTAGACAGGTAAAATTGGGAAGGTAAAATCGAGAAGTTAAATTTGATAATTTAAATTTAGTTAAATCTGTTTTTTCTTTTGTAGACTTTTATATAATATTTTTCTTTACCCCCTTTATATGAAGAGACAATCATCAAACGCATATAGCCATCTCTACTCAAGTTTGAAGTATTCAACTAAATTGCAAGAAAGTTGGTTTATTACAATAAGTGTCACCATTTATTAATACCCAGACGTCACAAAGATAAAAGTGGGTAAAAGTCCAGTTATCTCCCCTTAAATTGGGGCAGAGAAAAAAATGCCCCTACTAAAGACCCTAAAATTGATAAATAAAACAAATAATGATGAACTATACTGTAACAAAAATACTTATTATTATATTAATAATGCCCCGTACTCTAACCAAACCCCTATACCCAAACCATCACCTTCCTTCAGAGCTTTTTTTGCCGAACTTCTGCTAGGTTTGGTTTTCACAAGAAATGTATGGTTAGAGTAGAGTGTGTTTATAGAAATATTTTATAATTTCATTTATTTCGTGATGTTTTTACCAATTTAATTGACTTTTACCCTATTATGGTCCTTATTTTCTGCCCCAATTTAAGGAGGAATAACTGGACAGTTAAGAAAAAAAGCATTTAAAAAATGTCAAATAAAAACTGAGAGATTTATACAAAGTCAAGTTAAAAAATGCTCGAAATAATAGCACTTTGTGTTTTAAAACGACTAGGGTAGTACAGCTGCCATTTACATTCCCTATTTTTTTATCATATAAACCGGGAAGATTGAAAAGTTATTTCGACCATATAATTGCAGCTTAAGCTAAATTTTTGTTTGTTTTTGCACTATTTTATACCAATAAACTTTTTCCCTAATTTTACTTATTTATGTTAAGGATAAAAGTTACAATATCTTGTAATAAATAGTTTTAAACATGATTGTAAAGTAAAATAGCAAATGTCTAAAACCATATTTGGATTCTATTGCGTCAAATTAACATGGAAGAATGTTCAAATAATTATATTCTTGCAAAACGTGTCTCCGTATCAATAAAAAAGAAATCCTTATAGTAGATAAAAGTATAAGTAAAAATATAAATATAAGATATACTAATACTAACATAATAACAATTATATATTTACGCAATTAAAAAGTTTGACATTATAAAAACAATAAATTTTATTAGCAACTGACACGCACGTAAACATTTTTTTGTAAAAAAACTTCATCTCTTAAAATGATGTTAGTTAAAACACGGTGGGCGTTACTTTATAAAGCCATACAAAATACAAGTTTTGTATAAGTAAAGTTTTATAAATATTGTTAAATACATTTTCCGCATAAGTTATATAATACGTAATCTTGAAACATGTTTACGCTAAGTATAAACTATCTCATCATAAAAAACACACTACCCTATACATTATACGATTTTCTGTTTAAAAAATGTCCCAAAATTCCTTGAAATCAAATTTTCCATTGATTATTCACAATTTTCCCATTTTAAAAAAATCCGAATTTTTTACAACCCTAGTTACAACTGAAAAATATTTATAACGAACTTGTTATGCTAACCAATCACATAATGATATATAAAATTATAGTTTTTTTAACCTTCGCAGATGTTTTAACTCCTTCTATTATCTTATATCAGTATTGTGCTAAACTTTCTTTATGTTATTATAAAAAAATTGTAACTATAAATTATTACACAAGGTTTAACTAATCTGTATACTTTTTCTTAATATTTATTTACATTATATAACGGTTGTAGAGAGTTTGAACATAAAAAAAGTACTTTTTAAGCATAAGCAACATTTTGTCCTTTTAAATAGGTAAATATCGTAACTTTTAGATTTATCTAAGAACGTTTGGTGATTTTGCAACTATTTCTATGGCGTTTCAGACCGGGTATACCATTATTTACATAATCGAATTGTTTTTAAACTTTTATGTAAGAAATGTCAAAATCTTTTTATGTATTTTAAACTATTAGGTTACATAAAAAAAGACATAAAAACTTTTTATTGCATTTTATATACAAAAAACTGTTGATAATACATGCAAAAAATTGGCCAAAAAAATAAGGCTGTATTCAACAGGCTTAGTACATAAAAGCTTAAATAGAATAAATAAAATGTTTATTAATTTCGTAAGTACCCAAAGTCGTAAATCACCAAAACTTATAAAAAAACTTTAAAAAACTTATTATACGCTTTAAGAAAGTTCTACAAATTACAAAGAAAATCGGAAAATTTTATTATAAATTAAAAAAACTTATAAACCCGTAAGCAATTACTTTTGCTAAATGAAGGAAAAATAGAGTTTCTGTATTGTTGCATGTTTAAATTTAATAAAAAATTATATATGTTTTGTTTTGTGTATTATATTTTTTTTATAAATTATACAAAAAAATAAACGGCTTGTAAGATTTACACATTTATATACATTTTATGTATCAAAAAACCTAAATTACAGTAGAGAGCAATCATTTTTTTACCGAGAATAGTAAAAGTTGCACCGATAAGCATCATTTTACAATATATTGACGATTTGCATTGTTCAAAAAAAACAATACAAGTTAAAAAGTTGAACAAGTTTTCCATAAATCTTTTTGGACGAGGCGGCGGAAACATTATTATTTTTATAAATAGGCATTAGAGATTTTTTATTTATATAAACTCCCTTCATTATATGACTGTTTTTTCTTAGCTAAATTACATGATTTATTGATCTTTTTCCTTTTCCTTTTTCAAGTGTCACTAAAATTACTGATATGCGCAGGAATGCTTGTTTTTACATTTTGACATACGAATTAAGAAGACCACACTCTTAAATGCATTTAACAGCTTTTATTTCGAGAAGAGGATTTTTTCCATGCAGTTTAGCTCGGTTTAAAAAACACGAGACAAAATATATAATTCTAGGTATTTTTCTTACACCCATCTGCTATTATTATGCTTTTTTTGATCTAAAGGCATGTTTTGGGGAGGAAATTATGAAAGCTAAAGCTGTTTTTTTATAAAATATTTTTTTATACAAATACTTATCTTTTTATAGTTCGATTTATACATTTCTAAAACTCTATATTTTTAGATTTAAGGTTTTTAGATATTATTATTTTTTCAATATTTAATTTTACGTTTTAAAAGTGTATTCAAGCAGGGTTATAAAATCTAAAACTCAAAAATATAAATTCTTTTTTTAATAATGCAAAGATACTCATATAAGGCAAAAGCATATTCTTAAGAAATAATATAACAAAAAAATAAATATATTATTGATCTAAATGACACAAAAAAAATCTGCGTATAAAAGTAATTGAACTTATTGTCAGTGAAATATTTAGTTTTGTAAACTAAAGACAAAATATGTATAGTTATATAAAGTAAATATTTAATGCTAATTTTTGTCTTATATTGCTAAAAATATTACAATATAAGGTTTTAAAGTGATATACTTTTGTGTTTCATAATGTTTTTTAATTTTTAATTGCATAAATGTATAAAATACTGAAATTGATTATAGTTCATCTTTTTCCCCGATAAAATAACTTTAGTAATGCATTAAATCATCCACCTAGAATCTATTTGTATTCTCTTATGTTCAATGCATATAAAAACAAACAAAAACTACTAAACTGCTATTAATTGAACATGTAATTGCACCATTATTTTTGTTGGAGAAAGAGCATTATTTCTAAAACATTTTAAAGCAATTTCGAATTACTATATGACATCACAAAACCATGTTGATTTGTATTAAAGACCTGCACAGTCCGGTTATTGCTCTTAAGAAACCGACCAGGGCATCTTTTTACGAGCATAACTTGAGTTGACTTGAAATACAAAAAACCAGAAAATAATGTTTTTTGTATACGAATTAGAGTTTAAGATACGTAAATATCTTATCTGACTTGTACGTTCAATAACATTTAAATTCAATCAAAAAGATCAGATTTAGAATGGAATACCAAAGTCCAAAAGCAAAAAAAATCTTTAAAAAAACAGTAATGCGATAATTTATTCATGTTAATAAGCTATAACCTTGTGGTTCATGAAAGTTCCTGTTTATATATATTCATCTATTATTGCAAAAATTATACAATCTATTATTATTTGAAATGATAATGGACTAACACAAGACAAAAATAAAAAACATGCAAAAACGAAAATTCTTGACTAAAATATAAAAAACATAAACGCAAAGTCAACATTTATATACTAGGTTACTTAAAAACAAATCTATTACACTTAAAAGCAAATTTATGCATGTTGATGTAAAAAAAAAACACAATATTTCTGATTTACTATAGCAAAAATTCAGTCGATATTTTCTTTGGATTTTAATATCTATATACAAATTGATCGTTTATATTCAAATTTTATATTCTAATTGCAAGCATTATTATTTTATATGTAAAATCTAGGGTACTCCGGTTTCGGCTACCGGTAAGTTCCTAAAAGGTAATGTACCGGTAATGTACTTTGCGATTTTTAATGGTTACCGTTTAGTATTTTGTTTTAATTTTTGCTGAGGATTTGATTTAGCAATATATCTAAAAGAAAAAAATATAAATTGTGAACCTTTACGATTTTTAAGATAAATTTACGCGTGGTTTACCGCCACATTAAAAATTTTAAAGGCACATATTGTGGTTTTTGAGGACTTTTTAAAATGCAAAGAGGATTATTTTTGCATTATTGTAAATATGGCGATAAATTCAAAACAATGAAATATATAAAAATAAAAACATTTACTTTAATTTTTTTGTGTTCAAAATTGTGTCAAAATATATTTTAATCCCCGAAAACCTTTTTGTGTTAAAAATTACCCTTTTTTATATTTCGACATGCAGGAAAATAAAGAAAATCCTTAAAGTGGATTTATTATAGCATTATGTGATGAAAAATAAGGGTTTTTAGTAGTGCAAAACTAACATGGGGATCTTCATTTATATTATCCAAAACGTATTTTTTGAAATCTACTTCGTAATTTGTTTGCTCCAGGTCTACAGATTTATTTTACCCCTTTTCTAGTTAAATACATTTTTTTATTCCTGCGGCATACAAAGTCCACAAGAAATGCATTTTTAATTTCTATAAACCAATGTTTAAATTTATACGTAAAAATGGTACATAATCTAATAAAATTCCTGCCTATCTAAAATTTACATCATAGGATAAAATAAATAACTAGAAATAAAATAGAAAATGCTCATATTTTTACAATCTTCGTTTAAAGAACAAAAAAATAAAAAATTATAACGCAAAGATTTGTGAACAAACAAAATCCTGCAATCTATTTTAATTCAAATTTATCAGTCGGTTAAGTATTAAGATGTATTTTTAAGAAAATTTTTTATTGCCAAAAACAATCACAATTTAAATCATGAACTTTTCTCATGCATTACTTATTTAGTAGCGGATAGTACGTAATATTACAAGAAACTTTTTTTTTAAAAATTTTTTAAAAAAATTATGGGATATTAATATATTTGGTACTGCTCGTTCTGGTACCCCACTAGCGTTTCTAGACCCCCGAAATGGGGATATTTTATTAAGGCTTAAAAAGAAGAACAAAATAAATTTTATAATGAAAAAATAAAAAAATTTTGAAGCGTTTTAACTAAACCAATAGATATTGAACGTGTATTTTGTTTTACTATAGGGTATTTTTCTGTATCTCAAGGGCATATACAAATAGTTATACCTCTAGGGTATAGCAGTTTTCTATACCATAGAGACTTTTTACTATAGGGTATATCCTTTTACCTACGGGGTAGATTTTTCACCTTAGGGGTATCTTTTGTGCTGTTTTAACAAAAAACCAGTTATCTTGTATGTCTGCATTACATTTTTTTATCTGCATATTAAAATCGTGAACGTGGCGTAGTTTTAAAGAATTTGTGTCAGTTCACGTGTAAAATTTTGTCCTCATTTATTTCAATGATTTGCTTCTGTATTCTTTTATTTTTCTTAATTGTTTCTTGTTCCATATTTTAAGGTGGTATATAATTTATAAAAAATTTCATAGGGTAAAAATTGCCCCTGAAAATTTTTGGTGTAAAAATCAGGCTCTATAATCTTAAAATTTGGGGGTATTTTAAACACTAGTTTAAAATATCACTAGGGATTTGAAATGTGCTGTGGTATTTAAAAATACATATTCCAGGATTATGTTATAAATTACCCTAAAGATAGTAATCTATAACAACTTTTAACGTAGAATATACTTTAGGGTAAAATAAAATACACGACTATTTAAAGCAATAATTATTTTAGTAATACCAATGTAGTTTAATTCAAAAAATATCCATCAATGTATAGCTAAGTAAAAAAATTCAATTTCGTAAAGTGTTGTTTTTGTATAGTTTTGATGTTGGCGTGACCTTATTCCCTTTTAACTTGATATGTATGGCTATATCTTATTTATGAATATACGAGGACTACTTAAATGAAACATACATTGTCATTATTTTAAACATTGTTTTCATAAACTACAGTAGTAAGGCATGGTTTTTATGTTAAAATATCTAATAAATTTTTAAACAGCTAAAACAAATTAATTATTCATCATTTTTTTTATAAGGCCTCAGTAAAATATCACTACTTCGGGGTACTAGAACCCCTTTTGGGACTAGAACGAAGGAGCAAAATAGATTTTTTACATTTTAACTTACTTTGACCGGCATTATGTGGTTAAACAGGATATATATTCTTTCGCTGATTTAATAGTACAAAGACTTAAACCAGCTTAAAATCTACTATTCCGACAGCCTTATAAAATTATTATTGCAGGGTGGTACTCCGTTCACGAGTCTGGTACCTCTTACAAAATGAGTGCTAAAAAAAAAGAAAAAACTTGACAATATGCGTTAAACATAGTCTTATTTCTGAATAGCAAGTATTTAAGAGTGCTCTAATTTTTTCATCTTGTTGCCTGTTTATCAATATTATATAAATATCTGTTTTCTAAGTTACATAATTACATAAAAACAGTGCATTAACATTTTTTTATCTAATAATTCTTTTTACGTATTATTCTGTTCTCACCTAATTTTTCCAGGGAGTACCAGAATCGTAAAAAGAGTTCCAGATTGCAAGAATACCAAAACTTTTTTTAATAGAAAATTCAAACTTACGAAAATCTTCAACTTTCAATGAATTTTTGTTATTTGAATTAACGCCTTTAAAATTGTTATGAATTATTTTTTACTTACCGCTTACCGGTACATTACGTTTATTATCCCTTCACAAAGTAACCATTTTGCAATTTACCGGTAATTGAGTTACCTTAGCAAATTCTCTCATTTTATTTCATCATCATTTGATGAGAATCGTCAAAATACATGATTTTTTTTTAAAAAACGGAATATTAAAAAGTTTATTGCAATTTATATGTAATAAAAATTGTAAATAACTTTAATTAAACAATATATATATATTTATTTATTATTTATCTTTGTTTCGTACACTGTTAGTGCACTGTAAACTTTTTCTTTTTCTTTGTTGTGAAATCTAATACAATGGATGAGTTATTTGCAACACTAATATTCACATAGATTAAACTAATTCTTTATCACTTTATACAATTTTTTTTTACTGGTATAAATTCAAATAAAAATACAAAAAATATCAAAAATAGAAATAGAAAAAAATAATATTGTATACTAAAAAACAAATCTAATTTAAGCAATTGTATTTTAAATATTACATTTATGTGTATATAATAATTGCATTATAAACATAAAAAATGTATAAAAAGCTATAATATTGTATTGGTAATTCGCAAAATAATTTTCAAAGATTTATAAAAATATTTGCAATATTTATGCAAAAATATACATTTAAAACGTATATAAAGTAAAAAAAATTACACTGCCCTAATTAATATATACATTTTTGGATTTTTGGAGTTCTAAAAGCATTTGGTTTTATAATTTTTGTTTGTTTAAATAGGAGATCTGTATTGTCCCGGTCTCAGCCCGGCCCGCACATACCCGAAAATACCCGAAAAAAAATTAATTATGTAAAATTACATAATATGCCATTTTTTCATACAGATGTTTGCAAAAATAAATGCTTAAATACCAAAATACATAGCAGAACTTTCTACTCTGATTTTTTGTGCTAATATTGTGTAATTTAACAGACCCAATTTGTAAGTATTTAATTACATTAGACACATTTAAATACACAGAACCTTAAGAAAGTATGTTGTATTTGTTTTATCATTGTTAAATTGCGTAAAACCGATGCACTTTATGAATTTGCAACAATTAACATGTTTTTACAGAGGTTGCTTACACCTAATTTTATTAACTATGTTAATTGTAGAAAACTACGGATAAACGTGCAATGCGTAACAAAAATAGTACAAGTTTGTTTTTTCAGGTTAAGTTTATATTTAATCCGAATGATTGTAAAAAATGAAAGGATGATGGTTTACCATAGTTTGTCTTGTGCATATATCTTGTTTGACTATAATTCATGTTATTTACATTTTTTACTACATTTATGTATACTACAACGTTTTATTTGATCTTTTTTTGTTAATTTTCTAAAATGTATAGATCATTGTGAGTTTAAATATTACAAAAACAGAAAGTGGTTAAAAAAGTATAAATTTACATTGCTATCGTTACCTATTATTGTTGTTTCTTTTGTGCATAAATACAGTAAATCTGTATTGCAATTACAAAAAAAACCGTGTTTTCTATGTACTGAAAAACGATTGTTTTCTTTATAAGTATTTGTATTATATACTTAAAAGTAAAAATTATCGGTAAAATCATTGTAATAAAAATTCTAGGTTTTGAGATTGGAGGGTTGCGGTGCAGCTTTGATATGCCCGCATAATAAAATGTCAAAAGTTTTCAATTTGTAAAATATATTTTATTTTTCAATTTGTAAAATATATTTTATTTTTCAATTTGTAAAATATATTTTATTTTTCAATAGAAAAAAATATCTGCTATTTATAATTTTTTTGCTTGACATTGCGTTCAAAATGTATTGTTATTACGTTTTTAGACTTTTTTTTTCGTTTTTACTGCAAATTAGTTTTTTTTACTTAAACAAACCCTAAAATAATACATGATAAATCCATATACTTGTTAATTGCGGAAAATGCAGTTTACGTATTTTTTGTTAACGTGCAGGCTATATTATGCCTTTTTGCTTACACAAACATTTACTTGTTGCAATTTATTCATTTTTTTTTATTTTGCTTAGATATACATAGTATATAGATTTTAAGACGAAAAAGCAATATATAACGTAGGACAATTTATTTGCTCTTTCTATTTTAATATACAAAGAAATATTTTTTACAGTATCTTGCTTTTTTATAGTACAATAAGTCAACAATTTTGTTGATTTTTGTTTTAAAAATATATTTATCAAAATTGACGCATAATTTTTTTTCGAGTAAATCTTACAAAAAAAATACCCGGGATCTTTCAAAAAAATTTATACCCGCCCAAACCCGGCCCGCGGGCAAGCCGGCCGGGTATTTCCGGGACAATGCAGACCTCTTGGTTAAATCTAGTATTTTTGCCTTATTCATCAGTACATGTATATTTTTACAATTCAGTCACATATGTGTGAAAACATAAAGAAATCGTTGTAAAAAACAATTTAAATAAAAAATTTCGAAGACAATAATTTTTTATAGCAGATTTTCTATTTATTATTAAAAGTTTCAGTTTAGGATTTCTTTCGCTTCGAATTGCCTTTATAATATTCTATGATAAAAAAAATTTAAAGACACACTTAACTTATTATTCTTAATATTTTTTTAAATCCATATATAATTACTTTTAAAAATTTTTGCTAACACTGTGTACATATAAATTAGTTAGTAAATTCAAAAAAGTTAAAAAAAGTTAAAAAAATAAAAAATAAAAAATAAAAATTTTGTTCGATAAATTGTATAAATAATTATGTTGATTTTTCTTTGCATATTATAAAAAATAACGTTGCCCTTTTTCTGGAGAAAAGTTTTTGTTTTTAAGTCTGTAGGCATAAACTTTTTTTGATAAGTCATAACCAAACCACCCGTCTTTCGGTTTATTCCGGTGTGGGCAATGCCCGAAACATGCAGGTTTTTAATTCATATTTATCACGGTTGTAAGGGTTTTTTAGTAGAATTTAATATTTATTTGTAGGGGTCAACTAAAAGAGGAATTCATGCTAGGAATCTATAAAAATCACAAAAAAAATTGCAAAAAAAATTATCAGACAATTTTTAAAGCACAATACACAAAGATAATATGAAATTAATTGTTTTTGCTTTTTGTGTGGTTCATTATAAGTAGAAATACCACAAAGGAAGAAAAATAAAAAACGTAAAATAAAGAAACAAATACAATTTAAATTTTATATGGCAAAATGCACGTTCAAAAGTAATATTGAACGGTTGAAATAGCATAAAGCATAATCTTCCAAACACAAAAGAAGATTCATATGTTAAAAAAAGTTTAAGGTTATACTTACGTCCACACTTGCACATGAATTTCTAGTGTTGTCCATATTATTTGTACTTTTTGTGTTTCTTCTGCCTTTTTATTGTAAATCTACGGAAGATATGTCATCTATGGAGGAGACATAAGATAACTTATATATGCCGAAATACATAGAACGAGTTCAAATAGTATAAATCATATCATTAAGTCAATGATATCTAAAGTTATGTACTTAAATTGGTTTTTTTTTGCTTGCATTTATATACTTATTCTTCCATTATAATTTAGGGGTGGTATGAATTTATTTTTTTCCAAGAAAAAAACCTTGTTTAAGCAACAAAAAATACAAAAAGGCGTTTCGGGTTAAAGACACACGCTTATATATGTAAAAAAACCCGTTATTTTATATTCCGCCTGTATGATGTTAGGTTTATAGAATCCTTATAAAAAAATCCTACTTGAACATCTACCCCTAATTATTAGCCTAAAAACTGAGTTATAACTAACTTTAACCACTAAACTATGAAACGCATCGCTTAAATCATGTAAAAATGAATAAATGTACAATAAATATTTTTACTTTTTGGCTCTTATTTTATGTAGATATACAAATTCAAGATTTTACATGTTTATTATAAACAAAAATGTTTTACCTTTTGTAAATATTACATATGTGTTTAATGTTATGATATATACTCAGAACTAAAAAATTCAAGACCAAGTTTTGATTTTTACTATTTTTTGCATTCCTTTTGCTGACAGTTTTTATCTCCATATAATAAAGGCTTGCAATTAGCAGAGGAAGATTTGTATAAAACTGTACGAATACATGTATCAAATGTTATTTTTTAATAGCAGAACTATCATAAATAATTTTTATTTGTAAATTTGACCAATAAATTAATAGCTTTAACAAAATTTAAAAAAATTGCAGGGGTCAGCAAAATTAAACAATATTTATCCTTTTTGGGTAATCATATTTTGCAATAAAAATTGAGTTACTTTAAGCACGTAAAATATTGTTTTTTCGCCTAAAAAATTCATTTTTATATAATGCAATATACCCAAAAATATACTTTAGTCACCGCAAATATACCAAAGATTTTGAAGTAAATACCTTTTAAAAAAATCTTTCAGTGTTTTTTGCATTGGAGATAACTATTAAAATGCCCTAGTTTATTGTTTGATTGAAAATGTATAAATTTTTTTATAGCATCAAATATTGTTTTTTAATATCATATAAATACATATACTATTGCATTTTTTTAAGTCGATAGTAAATGCTTATGCCCTGAGACAAGACCCGTATAGGCTAATTTTATTTTTTGGGTTGCGGGTTTTACATTTACGGGTCACGGGACCCCGTAAGGGCGGACCGAAGTATTCAAAAGTCAACAAATATTTTCTATAATCTGTAAGAATAAACTGTCAGAAGCAAAAATAGTATAAAAAAAAACTAGGCATATTGATATTTTTTATGTTACTTAAAAAACTTACAGCCAAAAAAAAATCAGACATACAACCACCCTAACTTTACCTGATCCGTACGGGCAAATTATCAAATATTCGGGTCACGGGTGGGGCGCGGGTCCCTTTTTATGACGGTTTGCAGGTTGACCGGGTTAAAGAATCCTGTCGAGTGTTGTTTTTCAATAAAGCTATGGGGGGGGGCTACTCCCCCCTGAAAAAAAATTAATTTATTAATTTTCAATTTAAAGAAAAACTTTCAATAAAAAAAAATATTTTTTTTGGGGGGGGGGGGGGGGGGGGGGTCGGACCCGTTCTAGACGACTTGTCTTTTTTGCCAAAAAAAATATAAAATAAAAGCAACTTTATTATAAAAATATAGCCTGCGTTTCCAATCTGCTTTTCTTCTAGTAACGTGTTTTTTTTTCGTAATTTGTATTTGGCTTTAGTAATGATTTTCATAGTATAAAAAGTAACAAATCTTAAATTCAATCTATAAAACAAGGCTTTTAATTTGAATCTAAATTAAAAGTAGCATCAAAAAGTACAAACATGCACAACAATGATTTTTTTGCGTTAAAATGCATGGTATTCTTTTAAGAAGTAATAATAGCTGTTCAGTTAAATCACTCAATGCACATTTAGAATTTTTTTTAAAAATATGTGCAGATTTTTACTATATTTTTGTTTGTGTAAGATCATTTGGTTTTTATCTTTTTTTCAACATGAAATGCTAAATATCCGAGTTCGTTTATTGGATGCTATAACAAAAAATTAAATACAAAAAACTGTTGACAATTTTTTTAATTAAACTAAAAATATATATCCTGTTTTTAATAAAAAAAATCGCTATAAATAAAATGCAAATTTGAACAGAACCCTGCTTTTCGAACTTAAGATTAAATTAAAAAAATGCATTATAAAGATTATTGTTGGTTTTTACTGAATTAATTCCGTAATACAACAGTATATTAGTATATAAAAATGTTTTTATTTTGTGTTTTGATATATGCTTCTTTCTATGGTGGAAGTTTGCAACGCTTTTTTTTATACAATTTTCTATGCCTTTAAAAAGGTAGTTGTATTTGTCAAATATGTTTAATAATTTAATTTTTTTTTTCGCAATTTAACCTATGTTTCTTTTTGCGGGTATACAAAAATAACCTCTTACAGTTTTGTATTCGTAATTTTGTCCATTTAGATAAATTTCATAAGACATTAATTTTCTGTTTTCTATGTATATTTTAAAAAGACAGATAAATAGGTTATTTATAAGATCTGCACAAAATGCTGCAATTTTACTATTTATTTGTATATTTAAAACTAATCCAAGTTTCGTTATATCAAAAATATTTATTTCATTTCTGTAGTAAATAAGTTTTTTTTTTATATTTACAAATTTTGGTTGTACAGTTTTTTTCGATTTGCATACAGTTTTGCATATTTCTAGTATTTAACAAAATTTATGTGTTAAAAAAACAAGTTTTTTTAAGAGAAAACAGTTTCGCATGAACTTTCAATAAAAAAACTTACCATCCAGAAAAATATTGATCTTTTATTTGCACTTCGTTTACGAAAATTGCATTTTGTATAAAATATAGAGCGGGCATCAGTATGTTTGCAAGTAGCACATAAATTCTAGTTCTTTTAAATAATAAAATAAACACTTATTCCCAATTTTAGCAAGCAAAGTTCTTAATTATTATATGCTGCCATAAATAGATTTTTGCAAAGAAAACATACAGTAAAATCATTGTTTTTTGCTGAAACTATCTATAAATTTAGGTTTTAAATAGCCAAAATTGTTAAATTTTTATAATTTACGTATAAAAAATATTTTTTTTATGCAAAAGAATACACCGTTGCGTTTTAATATTAACATTAACCAAAGAAATAACATCTTAAAATATGTGGTATTTTATGGTTTTTTTATTTACGTAACAGTAAGTAAAAAGGCCACAAATTTACGGTACAAGGATTCTACAAGTCTTATTTACTATACGCAGAATCTTAAAAAAATTAAACATCGAAGCTAAATCAACGTAAAGAAAAAAAAGGTAAAACATTTTTTTACAGTAGATGCAAAATCCCAGTTAATTTTCTACAACAGAAACTAGAAAATAAATTTATAAATGTTTCTAGTGTAGATGTGCATGATATTAGTTTTTTTTGCAGATCTGTTGTAAATTTAAAAGATTAAGTATATATAATATTGGCCGCATTTTTAAGTATGTACTAGGGATTGTAAATCCCGGGAACGGTATTCCGGGATTCTGCCTTTTTTTACGCATTTTATTATCCCGGGATTTTTATTCATAAATTACTAGTTAAATTTTTATAAACAACAACTGTAACATTTACAAAGCCTAGATAAACATTAAAAAAACACTTTGCAACGTATAAAATGGTCGAATAACTTTATAAAAATATTAGGTTTAACACTTCCATACTATTTTTTTAATTTAACTGACTAGGCCAAAATATACAGAAATACAGAAAAGGTACAAATAAGTATAGATAGGCAAAAAAAACAATAAAACCAAGTCAAGCATATATTAAAAAGCGTAAAAATACAGGTAAGTCTATAATAGAATGTAAAAAATGCAAAAGCATGAAAAAAAGGAAAAACGGGGCAATATAAGACTATATGACGAAAATTGGGGGAAATTGGGGGTAAAAACGGAAAAAATCGGGGATAAAATAGACAAAAAAATTGGAAAAATTACGGAAAATGGGAAAATTGGTGGAAATAAGGTGGAAAATTGGTGGAAAATTGGGGGCCAATTTGGGGAACATTGGGGGAACATTAAGAAAATTGGGGGAAAATTGGGGGAAAATTGGGGGAAAATTAACAAAAAACTACGGAAAAAAATGATGAAAACTTCGGAAAAAATTGAGATTAAATTAGGACAAAAATTAGGGGCAAAAATAAAGGGAAAATTGAGAAAGATTGGGAAAAGATCGGGAAAAGATAGGGAAAAAATTATGGGAAAAGCGTAGGAAAAGCGGGGGAAAATTAAGGGAAAAAATTGGATAAAGGTGGGGAAAAATTGAGGAAAAAGCGTAGGAAAAGCAACGAAAAATAAAGAAGAAGCAGAGGAAAGTCGGTTGAAAAGCGGGGAAAAATTAAAGGGGAAAGCGGGGGAATGGAGGGGGGGGAGCGGGGGGAGTGGGGGGGGGGGGGGGGAAATTGGGGATAAGCGAAAGAAAAATTGGTTAAAAGTCAAAATTGGGGGCAAATTGGCAGAAAATGACGTGTTAATTAAGGAAAACTTACGCTAAATTAATCTAATAAAGACTTTTTTTTGTTTTTTTTTTTGTTCATGATTCCTTGCTAATTTAAATATGCGAGTATGTGTTTTATAGAAAAAATCATTCCCGGGAAAGTGGAAATCTTAGTATTGACTTTCACCACATTTTTAGGTAAGCGTTAATAAATATTTTCAATGCAAAAAATAGACGCAATTTGTTGTATTTTTGCACGGCATTATTTGTTACCAATCATCTAAAGGCTGATTTTTGAGGTTCATTCATTAATTTGATTGGCTGCGGATTGCTGAAAGATGTTTAAATGCAGGAAAGAAATACGATTTAATTGCAAAAGTATAATTTTAAAAAAAAAAAAAATTACTATAAAAGTTTTTTTATGGAAAAAACAATTTAACTTTGATAAATTAAATAGACTTTCTAAATAACAAAAAAAAAAAATTAAATTTTTTTATGTTTTACTTGTAATATAGGAGGGAACAAAAAAGTATAAATATCAAAAGCAAGTATAAAAAACGCAAATCCTTTTTTTGTGGTGTAATATTACTAGTAAACGTTAAAAAAAAGCTTTTGTTACGAAAGTTTTGCATATGTTGGTTTTTTCGGGCTGTTTTTGTTTATGAGAAAACCATATTAAAAGTACTTTTGCAATGATAATTACAACATTAATAAAGATATCATACTATTATTTGTCGTTTATATAACTGTATCAGATCTTATCGTTATCCGGTCTATATCATTCTTATCTTATCCATTTTTTTCAAAAATGCTTTAATTAATAAGTTCCAGTTAAAACGCGTTTAATGCCTATTTATCACAGCCAGGGGTCGCAAGATGTGATTCTTAACAAGATCTTGTTGTAATAATCCAACAGAATTGCGTAAAACCTTTTTTTTTACACAAAAAGACATAAATAAGGGGTAATATTTCCAGTGTGCATGCGGGTTACCTCAATGAGCGAATCTATGTATTTATAAAACATTTTTGAGTTTGGTTTATGGTTTGACGTTCTTTGTTTTTTTGATACCAGATGTAGCTTTTACAAGAAGAAAATATGCGCGTCTTCTACGGTTGCAAGCATAACGTATACACCCTTTCGTAATCTAATACTAACGATAAAAATAAGGATTTTGTTGTGGATTGAATTTTTATAAGACACGTAATTATTCACTGGATTATTTTTAAAAGGTATTTGGTATGCGTCAACTTCTTCAGCATGTAGGATTTTTTCTTTTAAATCTAAATCGGGGTATTAAATAATTTAGTAGCTGTAAATTTAATAATACAAAAAAAAGACAGTACTTACAGCAAGAAACCTATATGTCTTTATATATATAATCTTTTTCATCCAACACATCTGTTTTGACCAAACAAAAACAATAGTGAAGCTTTTGATTTCACAATAATATTTTTTATATTTTAAAAAACTTCTTTATAGTAACAAAAATTAAAACTGTACTTAGGCATTTATTATGCATAAGCAAATAACTTT
>JAQFYM010002297.1:0-24669 GCA_034694785.1 Agrenia bidenticulata | reverse complement strand
TGTTTTCAAAGTATCAAAAATTAAATGTCAATATGGGATATAAAATTAGTACAACTTTTTGTAATATCTTTTTTTTTGGATTATTTTAAACTTTTTACATTTTTAAAGTTGGTTTCCTAGTTCAGTAAAAAAAAAATTATAAAGTTCTAAATCATTAGTTGCCATTTTATTCGGTACAAAATATGGGAAGAATATGGAAGTCCTCCCATCCATAATGGCCATATATAGTATGGCCATATATGGTTTTTTTTCATAATTTTTTCGGAGCCACTGGAAAAATAAATTAGTGTTATTTTAATAAAATAATATATTTAAATATTGTTAATTTTATGTTTTTTCTAAATTTAACATACCAAACATTGCCATGAATCTTTTTAAAAACTTATTTACGCTCTAATTAATGCATATATATAGCTATTGATAAATACGCTTACTAAAAAGAAATCGAATGAAAAAAACATGGATCATATTAGATATATTTAAAACGCATTTTGTATATGACGAAAATATAAAGCAGGCACCCATGAGCAAAGCGAATACATGCCAAAAAAACTGTTATACTTTGATATGCAAATCCAAAATTATAATAATCCTGAGTACGCATTTCTTAAGCACTTTAAAGGAGTATTATTTATTTCAATATATAATAGATCATAACAAAGAAGTCATAAAATTCTTTGACTTTGCCTTGTGTATTTGCATGTGTATAAAAAGCGAATATACGACAAACTGCAGTTGCTTCCCCTAAATTTAAGATGGAGAAAAATTGACCTTTTTTTGAAGAGGGAGGGTATACTAGAGAAGACTTTTCTAATCTTAATTTTTCAACTTTACACAATTTACAATAAAACATTTTTTTCATAAATAATAATACTTTTTGTTTGTTTATTTTTTTGATTGGTCTTTTTCAAAGTGGTCCTTAAGTTTTTTACATGATGTTTTAGTGCAGTAAAATACATTTGGTTAGAAATAAGGTCAATTTTTGTAAACACCAATGTTTTTATATGTGGTTCAAATTTATGCATTCCATTATCTAAGAACTTTTGGTTCTGTATATTTACTGCCATTTATTAAGGAGGTACTTAAACTATTATTTTAAAAATAATATTTTATAGTTTTATAGCAAAATGGATCAATTTTGATTTTTTTTTAATACTGTATATTATGAAAACTTAACCCTTTCACACTTCATGACACCGAACGGTGTCCAAGGATGGGTAAAACTAGGGATACCGAACTCATAATGGAAACCTGCCATAATGGCCATATAATATATGGCCATTATGGGCGGAAATTTTTTCCATAATTGTTTCCTAATTTTTCCATATTTCTCATCCATTTTGCCAATTTTTCGCTTATTGTTTATATTTTTTTAGAAACTTAATTTTCGCCCCTATAATGAAAATTTCGAATTCAGAAAGATATACAATTTTATTTGAAAGAACAAAACAATACGTAGTTGCGATGGCAATTATGTGCAACACCACGCCAACGGAACATGTAAAATAGATACGCTAATTAGCATAACATTTAGATTCTCTTTAGTAAGATTGTGAATCAAAAATGAATGCTTTTGTGTCCGGTATGGAATAAAAAAATTATTATTAAGATACTAATGATTAAAATTAATAATTTATTGCAAATAAGATTTGTCCTTTTAGAAAGCTTCAAAGCGTTTAATTATTGCGCGTTTAAAAATTTATTAGCGCAAATTAATTCTAACAAAATTCATAGCTACAAATCCACATAAATAACCATAAGATTTTTTAGTACGATAAATTTTACTACAAAAACCCACCATTTGTAGGAAGTACCATGTATAGCCATACTGGTCATTATGGGCGAAAACGAAAAAATTGCAGCCCGCCCATATTTCCCTACCATTTCGGTATTCCTGGGTAAAACCCATTTTTATTGCATTTAATGTCTAAAATTGGGTTTTAATGGATAAGACCTTGGGTTTTAATTTATAAAAATATTTTTAGTATTTTTATAGAAACCAAAAGACTGCAATTATAAATACCTGTTTTGAAGCCTCTTTTTAGATATATTTTTTAAGGTTTTGTATGTTTTTATGATAAATAAACACATAAGCATTTGCCATTAAAAAATCATTGTAATCATTTTGCCACACAGTGCTTCAGTCAAGAGTTTAATTTATGCAATTCTAGGATAATGATGTAGAATATGATAATCAAAACGATGTTTTTATTTTTAGCAGGACAAATTAAACAAACTAATCTAAATAAATGACAGTATTTTCCTTTTTTATGGCTGGTAAGAAACAAACATTTTTATCGATTTAATTGCAATTGTAAATATAATCTTTTATTTTATAACTAACGCATTGATATAGAAATTTCTTTTATTTTTCCTTCATTATTGTATATTTATTTATGGCAGTTTCACAGCCAAAAGTACGTTTTGGACATATGAGCATTAATATGAAGAATCAAAAAATATAAAAGTATCTTTTTAGTTTTTTTTATTAAAATATACTTCTCTGAGCCACTCGCCTTATTCGTAACCAAATCACTAGCAATTACGAATAATTCGTTCATTAAAATCATCTCTATCAAGATTTTGGATAATGTCAAGCATAAATTCGTTGTTAAATATACCAGTTTTTCGGTTTTTTCTTCGGCTTAATCGATTTCTATTATTGAATATACTAATCCAAGGGCGACAAAGTTTATTTCAAATGCTAGACCTACAGGATCCATTGATAACACATAAAGCGATACCGTTTGTAGGGTTGGATAAACATTCATCCCATCTTCATATTCATGAAGTACCGATTGCTTTATACTAGTAAGCATTTTTTGCCGCAAATCATTTGGTTTGCGGCTATGAATAACATGAACTGAAAACGTATATATTCTTCAAAACCGAATGCAATATTGGAAAATTCAGTATTTAATGATTTATAATGTATTTATAAAGTGTAAAAATATTTAAATAAAAAAATCGTCATTCATATCTTTATAGATTGAATTAATGAAGCACCTTAATATCGCGGATCAAGTAAATATGAAAGTCCAATCGCTGTAGAATATAATGAGTGTTCTCTTTTCTTGTATTTTTTAATATAACATTTCTTTGTAATTGTGTAAAGTATGGCATGTATTTTACATTTGTTTAAATATCAACAAAGAAAAAAATATAAATATCTGAAATTGGTGTAAAATCAATTTAAAACTTAACCACTGCCATTAGAAATATGCTGCAGCAACAAAATAGTGGTAGAAAAGTAGATATAAAGAAACATAAAGTGATTATATCTCTATTTTTGATAGCCCGATTTCTATTTGCTGTTTGATCAATAAAATATCTTTCGAAAACTATACTGTTATAAGATTATCGTTTTTTTAAAGTGATTTTAAAGTTGAATAATAACTTGAAAAAAACTTCAAATGGTTAACTTATTCCGTAATCTTTGTTTTAAATTTGCATTGTTCTCAGTCTGTAAAGAAACTTATGATTATCATAAAAAATGGACTATACCATTACAATCATCAACGGGTGTCAAAATAGTATTAAAAGGGTCATTTTTTTTGATATTTCGATATTATTTCTAATTTTCCGTTTTCTTTTATCAAATCATTTGCGAATAAGTTAGCAGCATGTGCAGCACACCCAATAAAAAACATTGTTACAATCTTTAATATAAAATTTGCCATGCAGCCATGCTGACTTGTTTGTCGATGTGTTTGTTGTGATTGCACCAAGTATTTTACTACCTTTATTTACATAAAATAATAATTATGCGTGTTATATCATTGGATATATAAATGGCATCATGTTTCTAGAAATCTTTGTATTTCATCTCTATGAACATTGCTGTCTTATACCGAATAAAATATAATTAAACAAGGATTTAATTAAAAATTAATGACACCATCGCTGGTATTACAATATGCAGTCCACACTCCCAAGATGGCACCCCCTCAAGATGACACTATTTTATGAAGACTTAAAAGGCCAAATAAACACATTTCTTTTGTTATTTATCTATAATTCGGTTGTATTAGTTGTTTTTTTTGTATTTGCTGAGCTCAATAATTACAGTAGTTTCTTATTTTTTTTTCTTTTTTTCCCCTAAACCATGTATCAAAAGAAAAAGAAAAAGAAAACTTATCTTACGAATACACAGAAGAATGATTTACGCTGGAAAGATGAACAAAATACACCAATGGCCGTGCTTCTATCTAAGTCTAATATTTCTAGAAGAACCTACTATAGATACAAGGAAGACGAGTCTGCTAGCAAAATGAAGGAAAATGAGCCCGCAGATATAGGTGACAATATAAAAGAAGACTTTAATCAAGTAGTATGGGACGCAAATGCAGTACGTGATGACACCTTTAATGATGGTAGTAACTATACAACAAGGACAAGAACAAATGGCAATGTTTTAAGTAATGGCACTAGTATTTTTTCTTTGAGTGAAATTAATCTTAGAGAGGAGGATCATGTCGAACTCAAAATGAAATGCAAAAACATTCTTTCTTCTGAGATTTGTATGGATGATTTTACCGTGTCGAATACATTAAAAGTGACTAGAAAAGAACCATATGAGAAAATAAATTAAAAAGTTCTTAAATTTATACGAGAATCAAATAGGTCTCAATGTCCATTATCTCATGCAATAATTAAAAACGTTGCACAAACAATATCTACAAAATACAAAATTTTAAATTTTAAAGCTAGTAATGGATGGATTTGGAAGCTACTGCACAAATACAACATAAAACGTGTTAATATTTGAGGTTATTTTAGGTCTGCAGATTATTTTTGTGGCTGCAAGATTTGTTGAAGATTATGCAAAGGAAATTTAAATTTATGAAGCAAAAAATATCTACAATTTGGATATAACTGGACTGTTCTTTAACAGCTTCCTGACTAAAACTTTGCAACTACTTTAGGATTTTAAAGGAGTAAAGCAGAATATGCAACGGATTACGCTTGTATTTGCAGTAAACCTTGCAGGTGAAAAGGATATTTCACTGGTAATAGACAAATCAGCCAAACCGACTTGCTTAAAAGGCTACGATCTTGCAAAGTTAAATTTTAAGTATACACATCTAAAAGCAGCATAAATGAGTACAGATATTGTCGGTACCTATATTGCAAAGTACAAAACAAGAATAAAATCCCTAAAAAAGACAATACTATTAATTATAAATAATTTCAAATGTCATCAAATTAAATCTTCTTCTTCATACAGTAAATTTCTTTGTTGCTACCACAAACAACATACACAAACAACCGTTGGACCAAGGTATAAAAAAAATCCGCAAGCTTACTACAAGAAACATTTTCTTAATAAAGTTTTGAGTGAATATCTGATTACAAAAAAAGTAGATATAAATCAAATTAAATTGAATTATGCTTTTATAATATTTGTATTTGTATTGGAATGTGTTCTAAATATGGATGGGCATAAATTGCTGGAAGCGATTATTACCAAAAGGCTTAGAAACCAGTATAGAAAAAAATAAAAAAGATGATCATGATATTTTTACTTTATCGTTAGTGCAAAATTTATCAAAGAACAAGTTAATTAATGATCCAATAAGTATTAAAGAATACCTTGAGTGTGATAACAAGAAAAAAAAATCTTCGTAACCTTGATAAAATAAAATCAAAAATATCAACAACACCAACAAAACAATATTCATGTCACCAAGATAGTGATTTAAGTGCTGCAAAAGAAAAAGTTAAAGATCTATTAAGAGAATTACACCTTGAACATACAGTAGTTTGTCTCTTATAGAAAACTCCTCTTATAGAGAATTTTTGCTTTTGTTGTTTGCAATTGTGTCTTAAGGCATATAAAAAAATGTCTTAATGCTTTAGTAACCCCTTCCATGTTGTTTTTATAATTATATATGTTTTTATTACTTTTCCTTGTGGCCAGTAAAGAAATTCTCAATGAGAGGGAGCCGGTTTTGGATCACCTTTGAACAAAATACGAAACCAAGAACTATTTTTTCGGGAAACTAAGAAAAAATGTTTTTTTTGTACTTTTCGTGTCTTTAAGAGGAAAAGTACTGTACATGTGAAATATTATGTCTTGAAAGTAAAATAAATATAAGTATAATAAATAAAATGTGATTAAAGTACAATTTCTCATGTTTATCAAACGTTTGATAATTTTTTTTCAAGCCATTGAATGCACAAACCGCTTTATTTTTGTTGGATTTCAAATATATGAAAACAAATCTAATACATTACTTTTTCTTATTGTTCGTGTATGTATATGATTATACCCTATTATAGATTTTTCCACTGATGCATCAACAGTGCCATTTTTAATATTTTTTTTTATCTTAAAACATTTTGTGCCTTCTTGAGATTGGTAGAATGTATATGATTTTTGACTATTACTTTTATCTCCACGTATGTTGAGTCAATGCTTTTATCTAACAGAACTATGGATAGGAATTTACGATCCGGAAGCGATGCATCTGGCCTTAAAGTTTGTGTAGTTTGTTTCAAATATATATACTCTACTCTAACAACCGGGGTATCGATTGTATATAAAATAATCATATACATTTATAGAATTTGTGCTTCTCGGAAATTTTTAAAGACGGCAATAAATATTTCTCTATATTCTTTTTCGATTAGTAAATTGATTTTGCCATTTTCCTATACTTGAATCATCTTTTTAAATATCAATATAATCGTTAAACCAATCTTCTCGTTGTTCTTTAGAATTTTTTAGCATTTTATTTTACAAATCAGCGACATTTAAGCAAGTTAAAAAACTCTTATTATTGAATAAAACTATAACTGTGCTTTTGCAATGATGACATAACTCAAATTATATTTTTTTAACCTGTATATCATCGTTAAAACATGGTATATATTTGAATATGGTCGATCAACAATTTATACTGTTGTCGGTAAGGTGATTAGTGGGGATAAGTAGTGTATTTTTCGTAGTAAAATAGAACAAGAGATATCTTGGGTAAAGAATCATGATATTGGACATATTTTTTGACTTCTGGAATAAATATACTCTGTATAAGCAGAAATTTTAAAATGAATTTCTACAGAAGGTTGATTATCTGCTTCTGTTTGATTCATGCTTACAGGGATAGAAATAAAATATATTTAAAAAGTGCCATGAAGACGGTAAAAAAACCAACAGTGTTTTTTATATAATAATTGCTAAAGCTAGTTGTTTTAAAAAGTAGGTTTATTAATATAAAACCCACAAACTCGCCTCAAAAAAATAGGGTTGTTAAGAATAGTGAAGTCAGTATAAAATGATTCTATATTTTTAATGACATTATATGGTGTCATGATAAAATAATTTTAAATTTAAAATGACACCATATGGGCTTTTGACTTCCGACTAAAAAACTGTAAATTGTACAGTATAAACAGAAAACAATACAGATTTTATATTGTTACGCACACAGCACGGCATTAAAAACTTAAATTACATAATTAAGAAACTTTCTTCTAAAACCACGTAACTATATCTATATACAAAGTCAATAAATCAATAAATGCATGGCGAAATACAATGATTCTTACCAAACATATTATTTGGTGCTTATCTATTATTTGTGTACATTAATTTTATCTTTTTTTTATATTTATAAATTTACACGAAGAATGTTATTCTGTAACCCGTAAAGAAGTCATAACACATATATGTGTAATGCTTAATTTGGTCATTACACATACACGCGTAATGAATTAATCAGCAATTGCACATATATTTGTAATTCAAAAAACGTAATTTAAGCTGTGTCGATTTTAACAATAAATTTGAACAATTTTATAAATTTTTTTTTTAAAAAAAAATATTGAAAAATTTACCCACAACTCTATTTAGGGTTAATATATGTTCGCATTTATTATCCACATATAAAGTCATTGAGACATGTTACAAAATAGTGTTTTTTTTTTGTAATTGTTAGTTCAGTAATATGATTTGTTGTAATATTTATATGTATCTAAATCTTATCAAAATCTGAAATCCAAAGACTATGAAAATATAGAATTTGTATTTTTGGTATCCCTCCTAAACTGTGAATGGGTTCATAAGAAGTTCTTTTATTTGTTTTGTTATAAAAATCACAAACTAATTGTTTGTACGTAAAAATGTGTAAAAACATATTGTATTGTTTTGGTGGTAGGCACACCAAAGCACATTTGTACAATAAATTATGTGTTCCGTACACTATATTTCGCTTTGTGGCTATACTAGCATTATAGCTGACGATAATTTTTAGAAACTCATCTTTTCTGCTTTATATCTATCAAGTTTTTTGTTTTTATTTAATGACCGAATAATTTTTACTTTTTTAAGCGTTTTTCTTTTTTATTTTGCACCCCTGTGATTATACGTTTAGAAAGCTAAAAACTGACCAATAATAAATGATATTGCATCAGACTTTTGGTTGTGTTATATAAGCGCAAGCAAGCTCCAAAAAAATTGTACCTATACATGTAAAGACTGCAGCTTTATATTTTTTTTTTTGAAAAAAAAATTTGGATCCATGTATTCAAAATATAAATTTTGCCTCTACAAGTGTTTTGTTGCACATTGCATTTATTTTTTATATAAATTAATTTGTTAAAAGTCATATATTTAACTTAGACAAAGATTTCAGTAAAATATTTATATTTTGTACTTCTAAACCGCCTGTTTTCGTAAAAAATAATTTTAAACACTAAAAACATAGTTAAAAATGACAAAGGTTCACAAAAAAAAATAAAAAAAAATAATATTATTGTTTTTTTTTTTTAAATACTAAGACTTCAGGTTTTTTTTTCAAGAAAAAATTAATTTTGTAATTAAAAATGTTTTCTTACTTTTTACTTAGTAAACTTACGCAATTTTATAAGATTTTTTGATTTTGATTAGTTTTTCGTTTCTAAGATGTAAAAAAGAACACTAATTTATAAAAGGCCATATTTCAATAATACCCCTCTTTTGATTATAAAATCGCTGCATGCCCCTAATTTTACAAAAAAATCACTTAATGCCCTATTTTTACAAAACAAGTAAAAATGTACATACAAAAAGCAAATTCACATAAAAAATCAATATAGCATTATATAAAAAACTATAGTATACTTTTATTGGGTAAAATCGTCTTAATATAACAGATGACTGTTGGTATACAAAAAAAAATGTTTGTATGTGAGCAAAAAAAAAACCGATTCTTAGTTTTTGAGATAGACTAAACTATATTATTAATATCAAAGGTATTACATAGTGTATCACTAGTGTAAAAGTTTTTTTGAGTTTGAACTATTAAAAAATTGAAACCCTATTAAAAAATATCTTAGTTTATGTCTACGGAATCGAGCCAGTTAAGTACGTCACTGTGTTATAATTATGCTTGTGCTCTTTTAATTATGGCACTTGTCGGAAACCTACGCATTTGTTATATTTTAAAACATCATCATGATACCGTTGTACAATTAAAAAATATACAAAGACAGTACTTATGTAAGATCATTACATTATATACGTATTTCCTTACATAAAATCAATTTTTTTTTCAATGCGCAATATATTAGTCCTTGATACTATTTTTATATTGTTTTGTCTTCTCATGCAAACATTTTTTTCGCTTATCCAACAGTTCGTTGTTGAATATAGACGCTTAAAACGAATCAAAGTATACATCGTTTTTTATAATATGCTTGTTTGATTTTTTAATTCGGCATTTCTTTTTGTAGCGCATTATTGTTTTTTTACTTATTAATAATGGTATACAATGATTTATTTTCAAAGTAAGTTTAATAAAGCGTTTTTTGACAAAAAGAGCATAAATTTTGAAAATGGCTTTCTTTAAAAATATAATTTAATGTTTGTATAGTATTTTTTATTTCTTATTATCCCATATTAGACAAAACAACAATAAAATAATAGTGTTTATATCTACTCATATTTACGTTACAAAGTAAATTTTAGATTTAGAAGGTCAGACATTGTAAAATAAGCAAACCAACTCTAAGGACTGTATGATAACTATGTACGATCTTCACTTAATTAATATAAAAGCCCAAGTCTGTCTATAAAAACAATTTTATTTAAGTCTAAACACGCAAATTGTAAAACAAGGGTGCAAGTGCTATATAGGGTTTTTAAGATATGGTAAAGTTTTTTTTTTTGTATCAAGACATAAAACACTAATCACTTTCTGCCTTGATAATTATCTTAAATTAATAATATTTACCGCAAAATTATCATAAAGGTTGGCGGTTTTTTAGATAGATAATAAGCGCAATAGGAATGAAAATCGTACATTACAATGGCTCTTTTTGTTTGCATAATTGATAAACGATACAATTGATATACGCAAACACTATAAATCTAGTTATTTGTATGTTTGAACTTACCATTGACACATTAATTTCTTATATGGTATGACTTTTTGATATTTTGTTTGTTTATGTTCTAGATTTATTTCAGTTAAACATAATAGTACACAATGTCAATCTGACATATTTGTTGGGTTTACATCGGAACTCACAATGTATATTTTTAGCTGTAAAATCTACTTAATAAACGCCAGATATGCTTTTTAAATACAATTTTACGCACAAATGAGACAGATGGTAGACTGGCATTAAGCGTATTTTTTTTAAGACATTTTCTACTAAAATACCATATTTGACTGCATTTTGTAGTTAGTCATTTTTTTGTGATTACTTAAATAAATTGAAATTATATCTATTTGATTGGTGATTTGCAGTTTTATCAGTATTCGTATAAATTACAACCCTATTGTGGAAAGCTTGTAAGCAAATAAGAATTAATTAAAATAACATCTACAATGTGTACAAAAGGGCAGTGGTAGCGCCTGCACATTCAAAAACATATTCTCAGGTCATTTCTTTTTTTTTTGCAAGTTTTTAACAAACCAATAATAGCATAAAAATACACACATCTTTTATGCGAGAAAAATAAATAACAAAAACCTTTTAAATTATATTTTGCGTTATGTAGTTTTACATTGAAGTTAAGTTACAGAGATTATCATATGTGAGAATTTTTTTTAGTAATAATTAGAAAAGTAAACGTTCCACTATATGTTAAAAAATGTAACAGCACATAATAAGTTTGCATAATTGTATACAGCAACAAAAAATGATAAGATATTTTTGTGTTTTTAGATTTGTTGATTATTCAAAGAATTCTATTTTTGTTTTCTTTGCAATTTTTTGCAAAAAATTTTAGGCCTAATAAAATGTGCCAAAAAAGTACGTTAAAAAGAAAAAACGTAGTTTTCAATATTAATTTAAGGTTTCAGTAACATACATATACAAACATTGTAAAATAAAAAGTGAAAAATCGACTATTTGATAACATAATATATGGTAGAACAATAATATATGTAAGCCACAAAACAAAAAAAGGCAACAAAATTGCATGCAGTAATGATTAAAACTGCAACAAAAAGGATTCCAATACAAAAAAAAAAATACATCATGTTTTTTATTGCATGTTACTTATAACTAATTGCGAAAAACAATGTAAGTTATGATAATGTAAGCATTACAAGTCTCGGTTATTATAAAAATAATAAAATACACGATCTTAGTTTATTAAAGATTTTTAAGAAAGTTTTTATTACATATTTACTGCAATATAACCATTAATACTCCCAATATCATTAAGCAGTATAAATTTAGAAATCTGGTTTGGAAAATAAAATACTTTTATATGCAAACAAAGTTACATTGCACAATATTGTTAACGGTAGTGTTTTCACATAGCACAAACATCACGTCTAGAAAAACTGTGTGTTTATGCCGCCATTTATGCATACAACTTTTCTACATGTTGCAAAAGAGTTAAAACGAAGCAATAAAAATGCAAGACAATATGTTATTACATGCATTACGTCAAAACATAATAAGACAATAGTAAATAGATTATAATACAACCAAATGACAGTTTTTTTTGCCTCACTTAGTGATAACCCAGTATACTACTACAGATAAACAATTGCGAAAGGGAATACGCTTAAAAAACGGTTCTTTAAGATATACATTTAAAATGAGCAACAAAACGTTTATTCATAAAATTCATTCATTTATAGATCCTAATCTTGTTGATTATATATAAAATTTTTTATTAGTATATAATTGCCTCATAGTGACTCAAAAAAGGAAAATCGTTACAGTAAATATAATAACTAAGATACTTTATGCAACATATCGAAAACTTGAATTCGCTTTCCAAACATTTACTTTTTTTTCGGCTTATTGTTTTTTGTGATACTAAGCTCACAACTGAATAACGATTTCTTGCTATTAAAATAGAAGATTAAGTAAAATATTAAAAAAAAAATCGAATTACAGATGATAAGGTCAACCCGGCGCTATATTTATAAATATTGTATTTTTTGCAATTTGCACACAAAAAACTGCAACAAAATAAGTACAAAGGTCAACAACGTTTATTAAAATACGAACTGTAGTAATGATATATGTTTACTTACATATCAAAGACTTAGTTTGTCGGCAGTACTAATTGTCGCGCGCCCCGTTTTATTCTCGCTCAGCCCACCATAGGGCATTTTTAAAACTGTGCTACACACAGAATTTTTTCAGTAATTATGCAAACAGAAATTTTTATAAAAACGTTAATAAAATTATTTAGAAAATACGATGCTTTAGTTCTTCGATCTTTTAAATCATTTATTGTATCATAAATCAAAAATATACCGTTCGTGAGTCAACTGCTAAAATTGACTGCAAAATATTTTTGTTATATGCATGTAAAATATTTTGCGTAGCTTAAAAACGTTTTGAACCCACAAACAGGCAACCATGTCGCGTATGACGCGCATAAGAAATACAGATGCCGATAAACACCAATTATAGCTTTGCACATATAATGATGTAAAAAAAGGGTAATAATATCTACGTAAAAATATCAATCGTAATGTTAACGGATATCTTGAGATTAAATACAACTATTTAGTACAAAAAAAAATATACTGTAGTACAGGGGTTTATTTTTTTGATCCTTTACTTTTTTTTATTATTTACCCACATAAAAAGTTTAAAAATACATGGTAAGAAGAAACAGGAACCAGCCCCAAGAAATAGCACAATCTGAAAGCATTGAGCTAGAAAATACACAAAAATAACCCTGCAGAAAAAATACAACAGATACTATTCAAACGATTTCCTATATTTATTATTTTACTTTGTTAAATAACAAAATATTCAACTTCCCGTTTGTCTGATGTGTAGAAAAACGATGTCTTCTGCCGGAATGACAAGAACACACTATGACAGCATTTCTTGACGCCGCATAAACACCCACTTATGAGGTATCCAAAGTGGCACTTTGAACACAATTTAAAGGTATTTAGCGAAATTAAGATAGAAGAGGATAATGCGGAAGAAAATGATTCTAGCAGTAGAAGTGACGCTCATGCATGCGAAAGAGGGCAGGAATATGCGTATATGGTTTTATTTAATACATAGTAAATATTTTTTTTTATTAATTTGCATTTGATCTTTTTCTTTTCTTTCGTCAAAGGGTTTTAAAAATAGATCAAAATTGTTGAACCCTGCTGTAGTATGGCAGTGGCGTATCCAGAGGAAGCTGGTTACGGGGTTGGGGTTCAAACTTTATCTCACAAAAAAATTGTGCGCCTGAATTTAAGAAGGGGTCATAACAGAGGGGAAAAGGTTTACGCAAAACATTGTGTGTAGATGCAAAATTTTTAAAACTTTTTTTTCAAAAAAATTAAATATCTACAATTTTTTTTTACAGTTTTTGTCATCTATCTGTGCCAAAACTTATCAAAAAAAACCTGGCTACGCCACTGTTATAGGTTCTACTAAAAAACGAAGCAAATATTTTTAGTCGACTTAATGGCATATAAATTAAAAATGTTGCTGCCTTTAGAAATTTGCTAAATGGTAAAAAAATAAAAAAAATAAAAAAAATGCGCAAATCTTACAAATCATACATATAAAAACTTTTTAATAGTTTCGTTAATTTATTAAATGTGTAGTTTAGAAAATAATAAAGTTATGTTTACTTAATAGTCGGCAAAAAAAATAGGTGCGTTTTTGTAAAAAATATGCTTTTTTTTATATTTAAAGTTTTTTTAATTTTAAACATATATTTTTTTGTGTATAAAAAAACATACTTTGTGTGTATATTTATAGAAAAAAAACATTTAATTTTTTTCACAGTGCAATTAAGTCACGCAGTATCAACAAAAAAAATTAGCGAACTAATAAATGAAAGCAGTAAACAGATTAATAAATTTTTTTTAAGTTAAGATATGTCCTGCTGTTCTCAGTGGCGTAGCCAGGATTTTTTTTTTGACCAGGGCCAGTCATTGTTTTTTGTCAAAATAGGGCAAAAAAACACGATTTAAGTTGTCAAAAATCTTAATTTTTTTTTTTGAAAATTTATAGTTTATCAATTTTCGATTTAAAATTTTTTTATCAAACAAATCTCTGCACAAAAAAGACCCCCAACCTTAAATTTACGCTACACGTTTTTTTCTTCATGGGGAGGGCACGTGCCTACCTTCCCCCCTGCGCTTCGCCGCTGGCTGTTTTAAAATTTACTTTCATCAACACCTTTTTTTTACTTACATTTATAATATATATATTTTGTAAAATACAAAAGAATCGGCGAAAAAAATACATTTCAAAAAATGTCAACTCGGAGAATACGTACTATACCTTATTATTATTTTTATTTCCGTACCAAACAATTTTTTTATCAATCAATATGTCGTAAACAAAACAATTTTCTATGATAGTTTAGGTTGTGAATGTATATTATTAGATAGAAAAAAACTCTATAGTTTGAAAATATTATTATACTTTTTTTTACATTGCGTGACATATTATTGAACTTAAAAAACACACAAAAAATAACAATGTCAAATTTATACAAAAAAAGGGTTTAACCATATGAAAATTTTACGCAACATTTATGCCTCATTTTTAAGCTCTTAAGTAATGATTTTTTCTTAACCAAATAATTGTTATTGTGAATAAGATGTGTACGTCTAATGTGTTAAATGTTTTATAAACAGATTTTTTTAACAAAGCAAAAAAAAAAAAATCGATATCTAAAGTTTTCTTTACAGCTAAAAAATGAAAACGCATAATAAAAAATTTGGCTTGTTTGATTATCAAAACCTATAACAGACCATATAAATTATAAGCAAAAAACAATTCACACATATGTTTTACGATCGGATATAAAAATAATCAGCTTTTTTACGTTATGTCAGTTTTTAAATCTTGGTGTCAAATAAAACTCTCAAAAATACTACAATTTAAACTTAAATTTTGCCTATTTTTGATGAAAAAATGCAGTAAATATTTCGGACAAGAAAAATAATTTTTTTGCGGCTACCGTTAAGCACCTAAAATATAAGCTCAACATGTCATTTTATATATGAAAAATATGCAATACTGACTCTTTAAATAATTAAAAATTGATAAATTCCTACAACAAAAAATTTTATTTCGAAACTGTTTAACATGAAAAGCCTATAATCGTAGTTTCGATAACTTTAAGTTACAAAAAAAAATTAATTCGTTAACAATTTTGCTCTATAACTGTAAATGTACATATTGTTCTGCGTCTGTTTATATTCAAATTATTTTTTAATGTGTATTGTTTTTTTTGCACAAAATTAACTTGTAATTATATATGTTTTTGTTTATATTGCTACGAAAAATATTAACTATGCGTTGAAAATATTAAAATTAAAAGTAAAAAATACTATTTACAAATAAAATCAGGTTTTGTAAGGGTTGATAATTTTATAGTTTTTTATAATTTATTTTTAACAACAGTACGCCTTAAAAAGCATTTTTATAGCAAAAACTGTTTTTTTTATATTAAAAGATAAAACCGTACAAAAAATCGCATTTTTTTATAAAAGTGTAATTTAGACTGTTTTTATTATTTTAACAAGATTAAGCAAGAATATAAAAAACCAACGAATACAAGGGATCAAAAATCTTGATTTCGGATTTGTATAACAGGCGACACCAGAAAAAGAAATTGGAAATAAAGTTCAAGATGGCAATCTGTACATGTTCACGCTGTAGTATTATGAAATGTAAGCCCCACATTAATTCAGAAAATGGTAAGGCAAAATATATATAAGCATGCTGTATATTTTCTTGCTTATGATGTATTCCTTGTAATGTAAAATGCTTCTTGCGTTTTTTAACGACAGCTATTAGAACTGCAGTTGGATAATAAACTGTGAATAAAAAATTTTATGCTTATTTATACTTTCGTAAATACATTCAGGGTTTCTTTTTGTTGTTTCTATACTCAAAAATGTGTTGTGCAAATTGCGCTAACTCGTAAATAGTTGTTTTATTTTGTGTTTAATAATAAATAACTATTTTTTGGAAAAGCCCTGACAATGCACCATAGGACCTAAACCTGCTTAATTATGACAGATATACCGGCCGCGATTTAAACACGCACGATTTTGGACTTCTGTACGCCTTTAAAAGCTTGTAACGCCGGTCATTTTTTTTGCTTCGTAGAAAAAAGCGTTTAAATTATAGGCTATAAAAAAGTTACCTGGATAAAAAATAGGTTGTACATTTAGCAATTCTTTACGTATACGATACTAAATAATAATAAAATAGCCAACAGCAACTTCGTTCAAACAAATTTGCAAGTTTCGGGACAAAGATAGAGCCGGGGCAAATCTTCTATGCGTTTGCACGAATTTAACAGTTCTAAATACCCGGTCATGCATAAAAGCTTTGCTAACTGTTTTTTTATATAATTTGTTACAAGAAAAAAACAGAAAAAAACAAATGTAGGAGCTGTTAGTACGTAAACGATTTTAACTTTTAATGGCTGACACGAACACATTATGTATATTGCATACCGTTTAAGTTATTTTTTAACAGTCGCTTTTAACGTTCTAGAACGTTTTTTAATATAATTGAATGGTAATATTAATGTTTTTTTTTTCTGATAAACGCTTATTTTCTACATGTAAATTACACATAAAAACAACGGTATAAAATCAATAAAAACAAACCATTTAAAGATTTTTTGTAGCTATACAACTTTAATCACGCTTACAGGACACTTGCGCGCTAGGAAAAATCGCAAAATGCATGTAGAAGCAACCAAATGATATTGTGACTTTGTATAATTTATTACTTCTTATTTAACTGATTTTTATGTGTTGACGTTTACGCTGTATTTTGCAACAAAAATAAAAAAAAAAACGAATATGTCTATCAGCACGAGAAACGGCGGATATTGTAGATTTACCATTTTAGAGATTTGATGTAACATGTAAGTCGCTTAGAAATTAACAAAAAGGATCGATTATTGCTCATACATTTAAATAGAGTTCCTACATACAATCTATTTGAAGAAACCGAGAAAAAAACGTTTACTTGTTTTATACAAACGTAAAAAAAATAATTATTAGCTGGCAAACATTACAACTTAGTAAACGTTAGATTATCGTTGCTTTATTGTTCATTTATAAACAGAATGATCATTAGCGATGTTGCGTTCTTTAGATTTTTTGTTCTTTACAAATATAAAGGGTACAAAATAGTATAAAAGGACGTTAAAAATACAAAAATCACATATAAAACCGGAATGCATAAACTAAACACAAGAAGCAGATACACATTTAATTACGCAGTAGGCAGTAGAAAGGGGCTAGCGTTGTAAGTGTAGAAACATGCGATATGAACAATGATGTAGATTTTAGGGTTTTGTACGTATTTACTGACAATTTTTTCAATCTATAACGTTTTGCGACAAAAAAAACTTTATGCGTAATCTTTTGATTTTACCTAGCTTTAAAAATATACTGTATTCTAACCTAGATTGTTCGTGCCCTTGTAAACCAATACCTCTAGTAACCGGTATAAGTTACCCCCTTTAGTGAACATTTATTAAACTTCGAAAAAACACAAAATAGTGTTTAAATGAAAAATATAACGTCAATAATAATACAAATTTCGTTTCGATATTGAAAACATGCAATTTATACGCATTAGATGCACACATATGTTTTTCTGTTATATTGTAGGCAGAAAAGGTAGATAATAGCAATAAGCGTAGTAAAAAGAGGCGTTTCTGATATCTAGCAACAGCTAGTTATAATACAAGAAACAATAATTTCCGTAAAAGCCCTAATAAACAAGACCTTTGTAGTTATTTACAAACAAAATAAAATATGCAAAAAACAGTTTTAGAGACAAAAAAAAAATCACACCCGCAACTTAAGTTCATAACCCATTAAAATAATGTATACAAAAAAACTCGTTTATTTGATTTTTTGATTATCTTATGCTATAGACAAATTTTTTTGTCGGTCCCGAGGCTACCGGATTTTCGATATTCTACTGAGTTAAATCCAAACAAAACAGAAAGGTCATGGTCATCAGCTTTAAAGCCGTTTTCATGTTTAAATGTTTTTTTTTGCGCATCTTTAGTACTAATCTAGTAATTGAATAAATTTAAAGGAACCCTACATTTTTACCATACTTAAAAAATTTTTGTATTACAAAATTTGTAACAAACAAATTTATTTGCGCATTGTATTTTTTTTTTGTAATCACAATATAAAAAGAAAAAACGATACTAGTGTTTTATCATTTTGCTACGTAAAAATGTATAACGTAAGTTTACAAACAATAATGAATGGAAAAAATTGCGTCATGCAATAATACGCATTAAACACAAGTTTGCATAAAATATATTCTAATAACAATTTTTTTTTTATAAGAAACATTGCGAATTGTAAAGCAACTACAAAAGTAACAAAAGGCAAGTCAGTATAACGGTATAAACAGATTCTTTTGTATAGTTTATCTAAAAAAGTTTTAACGCTGGTAAAAATATAAAAATGCACAAATGCACAAATTTGCATGCTTTTTTAAAAAGCAAAATTAGTAACTTAAACGTTTTTATAATAGGTGTAAACCACTAGCAAACACAAAAAAATCAGCGCTACAGTCTTCATCTTGACTATAGTTTCTTTAATTTTTTTCTTTGTAAGAGCATAACTAGTTAACCTGTTTGTGGCTAGATTACAAAGTGCTAGCTGCAAAAACGTATTACCATATTTTGTATTACAGCAGTAAAAAAAAAGTTAAATAAAAGAACTGCACCTATATAAGTTTGTATGTATAATTAACACAAAATACATTCACTTATTTTGTTTTACCTAGCGAAATTTATACCAATACATAGTAATATATTTTAAATACAATTAAATGCTTTTTTTTTATTGCAAATTAACCAATATGAGAAAGAAATAACTTATATAAGTCTAGTAAAAAGATTAGAAAAAAAAACTTTTATTAAGCAAGTAAAAAGTTTGTTTAACAATTTTCTTTACAATTCAATTTTAAGTTCTAATTATTACATAATAGTACTCTCAAACTTTACAAAATATGCATATTGTTTTCTCTCTAAAAAATCGTATGGTATGCACAAATATATAGCTATTTGTACAAAGCATATGCAATCGGCAAATTTTCTATCTGTTACTATTAATCATGCAGTCTTTATGTTTGCAAAACAACCTTCTTGCATAACAGATATAAATACAAATTTAAAAACGTTTCTATTATAGCAAACTAGTGTAAATAAATCACGTTTTTTAAATTTAACTTATACAAAAACACAGATGTGTATTTTTTAATTCGCTTGCAAGTTAAACAGCGTTTTTTATAATTATTTAATTTGTAAAAAGGGTGTTTATATAGATGAAAAGTTAATTACTGTATTGTAACCTAAATTTCAGCCGTAAAATAGTTTTTTTAGTTGCTATAACAATATTATTCAATAGCAACATGAACAGTATGAAAATTAAATGGAATTTTTGTTGAACCAGTAAAACGTATTGCAAAATGTAATCCATATATGATATTAAGGTTGGCAGCTATACTGTTTGTAATTTCTACTTAGTTTTTAGTTTTTTGTTTTTGATTCTATAACTTTCATTTATTTTAATCAAAACATCATTTCTTGGCGATTTTTTTGTTATATATTACAAGGTTTATATTTGAATTGTTAAAACACAAGAAAACTTAGCATAAATACACCTGCCTATGTAGCATAATTCAATTAGCTGTTGGTGCAGCTTCAATTTGCTTTTGTTATAGGTAAACTAAAACGCTACAAACGACTATCGCAAATACCTTTTTTTTGCTATAGTAAACTATAGGCTTACGTTTAAATGCCTTTTGTGCACTTTTTGTTGCTGCAAAACTGTAAAATATTTTGTTTCTGTATATATAAAAACAAAAAAGCATAAAGAAAGCCCAATGGTTTAAAGTGTGTCATAATATGTAACCTAATGCACAAATTTATACATTTTTACACATTTAATAATATTACAAAAGTGTAACTTTTTCATGCGTTATAGTACGATGAACCTAAAGTAAAGTAAAACTGTAGCAATACAAGCCACAAAACACAATATTGTGAAATACGTTTTTCTGTTGCATTCCTGTACTCTGGGTTTGCAGACACCAGTATAAAATATATGACTTGTGGATAAAGGATCTGTAATGATTTTTTCTTACGAGGTAATGTGCTTACACAATAAAAGAATGTGGGACAGTATTAATATATATTTATTAAAAGCACTAGAAGAATTATGTGTGTTCGTACATTTTACTTATGTAAGTTTTTTTTGATTTACAAGCCAAAAGAATTTAAGGTTAAAAAATAGTTTACAAGCAGCCAAACACACCATTTAAACTTTTTCCTTCCAAAACGTCGTACCTGTGTGTTTTGTATCAACTGTCAACAAATGCAAAAAGTTTCTAACATAATATGATGTTCGTATTAGTTTTTAACAAAAATTACTTGATTTGTTGTTTGTATATAAATTATGGTTTTACTTTGTGATTTATATGCAATCTATATTTTTTAAGAGTAAAAAAAAATGTATAACCCTTGTCTACTTTGTTCAGAGGATCCCAGAAATAATTTTTAAACAAACGCATATATATCGTGAACACACTCTAAAACCAAAAGCACCTAAAATACATTGTATTATGATCGTAAAGGCTGTAAAAGTTATTTTGTTTGTATAAAAATGTCAAAATCATGTTATTGCTGCTTATTATCTATAATCATGTTGAAAATCAAATAAATGTACAAATGTTAAAAATTAAAAAATTTCATTAGTAAATTGTCACGTTAAGTAGTTTTTTATTTATTATTGGTTAAACAATCATCGTTCATAGACATCACAATTCTTAGGTTCTATCGATATCACTCAACCTCTCTCTTTTACTCCCTTTTACGCTTTTCATGTTCGAAAATGCTTGTTCGCATCTGTATGTAGTCTAAAAAGAGATACTTACTTCTAAAACTCTAGTTGAAACATTGGGGTATTTTTCTAGCTGCTGTATCCAGATTTCCTTGTAACTAAATTGCATGAAACGTGATTTTAATTCATTTTCATTTCTTATTTTAAATATTTGTATCTTCTCGACATAAGATAAAAGTAATCCATAACATTTAAAACGTTAAAGGGGTTTATTATCCAATCGTAATTGCTTACTAACAAATCAGCAAATCTCCTTTTAATTTCATTTATAGTTATTAAATATGCAAGTGAGAATAAATTAAAATGATAGTTCACTAGTTTTAAGTCTTTTAGAGTTGATATAAATAATGCGTCTTTTTTGCTAGCCATACTTTCAAAGAGCTCTAGCTTTTCCATAGAAAGCAGGTTTTTTGTGATCTGACATATATTATATTATTGATAAATCCTTGCAATTGCGTATTTAGTTTGTTAAATTCAGTAAAAAGATGGACGGCAAAACAAAACACCACTTGCCAATTTGTATCTAAAAATGAAGCATACGCGGCAAAATCACTTATATTTTCATGCATAAAGAAATCTACAATAGCGTCATAACACTCGTAAAATCTTAATATTGAAATACCTTTGGATAGCCAGCGCGAGGAACTATAATACTTTAATTTTAATGGTTTATCGTTATGCAATGATGTATTTGTTTATAGTTTCGTGATCTTTTTGATAGTGATTTTATATAGTTGATAGCACTTATTATCTGATTAAATACTAAAGATATATCTTGTGGCATCTTTTTTATAGAAAGCATTTTTTTATGAATCGAACAATGGATCGTATTTATACTTGGATATTTTCTTATACGACGAATCAAGAATCCTTTTTTTTTTCCTGTCAATGAGGCAGCTCCGTCAGTACAAATATTTATACATTTACTTAAATCAATATTTTCCGCAACAAAAAAGTTTATGAAACATTGAAGAAGATCTTCACCTGTAGTAATAACGGCCACATCACGACAAAATAAATACTTCTTCTTTGATTTCCCCTAAAAAATATCTTCTAAAGCATATTAATTGTGCCTTCGCACCAACATCTGTTTTTTTCATCAGCTGCAGTGAATAAACCATAGATTTTTGTACTTCTAAATTAAGGCTACTCTTCAGAGTTTTGCCTATTTTTGTATACTGTCTCGAAATGGTGCTTTTGAAAATTTTTAAATCCTGAGGGTGTTGATGGTTGCTGGAATTATAAAAAAAACGTCGAAATCATATAGAACTGATGATTATAACACTATTAATAATTGCAAATGGCTGTTGGGCGTAGATGTTGTATAAATAATCTTATAGCATAAATGCTTTTTACAATTTCTTATACTCGTATTATTATTAGGTAAATCCAACACAGTTTTATGTTTTGAATCAGTAAGAATATCCATGTAATATCGCGCATCTTGGTGCATGAGAAATAAGTATTATGCTTTTTTCCGAATTTGCAATTTTGTGGATGTGCAGGATGAATGGTTAGTATTGAAGAGCATAAAATATGAACAAGCCGATGTAGTAAAATAATTGTTATGTAAGTAAATCCATATGATATAAAATCATCATTAAAATATCTTTTTTGTTTTTTCTTAGGCGTATTAGTATTGCGATGGTATTTATAAAGTCAGGTGTCGCTTCTACTTCACTTGTTAAAAAGTCTAACATATAATTTTGTGATTTAAATGTTATGGCAAACTTTTTTACTGGGTTGTTACTAATCTTGTCCTCTTCTTTAGAATAGACTCCATCAGTATATTTTTCTTTTTTATGTTCCATCAGGGTCGTTTTAAGATTCACAAAAAAGGAAAAAAGTTCGATATGGTGCACTTTGGGAACCCCTGACTTAGTTTATAGTTGTTACTTTTTTTTTTTATAAAAATGCTTGCAAATAAATTACTTGTGTTGCTGTTTTCTTTTGTCAATATTGTAGTTTAGGCGTTTTTAAAAAAACATAAGGCTCATATATATATTCCATATTCTATAGTTTATGTTTTATATTCTATACTAGATTAAAAGGCAATGTCATGTTCTTTTTTTATAAAATTATAATATTTTTAAAACCGTTGTGGTTTGTATTACGCTAGGTTTAACGTAATGGTGGCTAAAAACTTTGCGATGCTGAAAAGGTTAACGAATATAATTGTCTTATATGTACGTTTTTGCAACACATCAATTATAAATTAGTCTACACAATTTTTACATACCTATGAAGAACACCTGGTTATGGTTTTTACATAGATAAAAATGCATGAGCTATCTTTTTTTTTTGTGCTGCAAACGCGCCAACTTGCATGGTACTTAACTAAAAGCGATACTGAAATATGAACAATTTCAATTTTTTACATAAGAGTAGATTTTAAATGTCATAGAACCCCCGGTAAAAGCTTCCTAAAACAATTAGCTACATTTAATACAGCTACCATCATGTTTTCTGCGCCATTTTACAATTTTTTTGTGCATTGTGTATCTTTTTTTATACTTGTGTTATACTTGTTCCAAGAGTTTTGGTATCCATTTTAAAAAATATAAGATTTTGCAAATTTTGATACAGTTGTCACGTTTCAGCTTTTTACTGCGTCTGTCACTGCAGTGAACCATACACGTGACAAGTGTTTACAGCTCGGGGCCAGAATATGGATTACATGATAAGATAAAGTTTCTACTAAGTTATTACAGACTAAATGGTAACGCATCATTTCACACACTTATTTTGCAAGCTTTAACTATACGAAGCAGGCGCTGAAAGCTAAACAGTTCAAAAAGAATATATATACAGTCAAAATAAAATTTTGTAAAATTACATATACTTTTGTTTAAGTACAAAGACATTGTTTTATAAACGAAGCCATGCAGAAAGTGATAATACACGCCAGAATAGAGTTATTCCTTTATTTGAAATAACATAAACAAAAATTACAAGAACACCCAATTTATAAATTTGGTAATTTGTAAAACCATGCAGTATAAAAAATGCTTAAATAGGTACGTTTAATAGAACAGCCTTTAAATATATTAGAACACCAACTTTAGGTGCAAAACTGTTTGTAACACGCAAATTATACACCGCCCCAACCAACAACGTAAAAAATGTACAGAAACAAAACATATAAGACAAGCCCTGCTAGTGGCGTACCAAGGATTATTTTACAGCCCAGGGCCTGTCAGTGTTTTACAGAAGAATATGGGTTTAAAACACGATTTATGACGTGAAAAATCTTTTTTATTTTTTTTGGAAAATTTCTATTTTTTTATTTCAGATTTTATTTTCAAAAAAATCTCTGCACAAAAAAAGACCAACCCTT
>JAQFYM010002296.1:0-24669 GCA_034694785.1 Agrenia bidenticulata | reverse complement strand
TACTGGGGACTGGGAGGAATACTATTAAGTAAGGGGTACTGGGGACTGGGAGGAATACTATTAAGTAAGGGGTACTGCGGACTGCGAGGAAACCCTCCTTTTTTGTGGCCCGACTGGGTCACCATTCTGCTAGTTCATTCTTATCTTTCATAATCCATCTATTTGATAAACTGTTCTTTCAAGAAAAGAGAAGAAATCAACTGAAGTAGATTTAGAGATCTATTTATTTGCATACAGCAGCTTATTATTACAATTATGCAACATCAGTCATAGTAATTAACATAAAATTAGGATCCCTTTAAAAAACGAATGATGGTATGAACCATAGGTAGGAACTGAAACTAAAAGAGCTCTTATTCATTGTTAATCTGAGTCTTTGTAAAGTTGAGAAATACTTGCTCCAGACTGGTTTGACCGACTGAATAAGCTTCCAAATTAAATTTAATCTTCGCTTCCTCCATTATGGAAAACATTTTGCCCCAACTAGTTTTTTCGCTAGGCATTACATGATAGTGTACGAATCCAGGATGAATATCCTTCAGTATACAACCTAATGTGTTGATAAAGATTCAATTTTAACAACTTATTTATACACGATTTATAATTACGGTTAACACAAGGAACTAAATGAATTGGATACCTGGGAATGCTTCTTCGATAAAGTTTCTTAAATCATCAAGACCGGCCTCCCAATGAACGGGCGATTTTTTATGTCTCGTACTACTTCTCCGTCTTCCCTGTTCCTAAATATGATCAAATTCAAAACTCTTATAAAATTAAACGAGTCTCTTTTGCCTTCTAATATAACATTTCAACTTTTACTTACCTCCATAGACCTCGTAAACGGGTCATTCTCATCAGACATTTTTGCAGGGATTTGCGCGATGAGTGTATATCCTTTACTAAATTTGTTTTTTAACTGCTGGGGTGACCCAAGGCAGCGAAACTTCCCGTTTACCATAATAGCAAGTCTGGTACATAACGATTCAGCCTCTTCCAAACTAGGGAATCCAGTTTAAACTTAACTAAAATGTGTGACAATAATAACGAGCCCATCCGATTTTCTTTGCATACCTGTGAGTAGTTAAAACTATAGAGGTTCCAGCATCTCGGATGGTGCTGACTGCATTCCATAAATGTCTTCGAGCAACAGGATCCATTCCTAATTATTTTATATAAATCATTAGTTAGTTTTATAATCTGTCTGTATTATTGTAAAATGAAGTTCAATCGAACCTGAACTAGGTTCGTCCAATAAAACAACTGAAGGTTGACCAACCAAGGCACAAGCTGTAGAAAGTTTACGCTTGTTTCCACCGCTAATCAAAAAAAATTTCGTTGATTTTACTGCTGTGTAAAAGTTTGATATAAAAATTACTGAAGATATTTTTCCCACCTTAGCTGACACACCCACTTGTCCAGGTGCTTAGTGAACATCAACATTCTTCCAAGGTCATTAGCAATCTCATCAATATATTTCTCAGGAATTCCTCGTAATCTCGAAAACATTCGAATTGTCTCTCGTCCCGTCATTTCGTCAATAAGACCGTCAAATTGCGGCGTGTATCCGATGTTAGCATGAACCTCCCTGAGCTGCTTTCTTACACTTTTACCACAAACAAACGCATCGCCGCTAGTAACACGGATATCTCCGGTAAGTTGCTTGAATGTAGTTGTCTAGAAAAATTATTATTATATTTACTACCTCCAGTTAGGTTGAAAATAGTGGTAGTAGTTAGGACTATAGAAATAAAAAAGCCTCACCTTTCCAGCCCCATTGGTTCCCAATAAACCTATAATTGTGAATAAAAAGTTAGAATACATAAATAAAACTCTGAGCTTCATTCTATGAACTTAAATTACCAAAGCATTCCCCACGCGCTACTCCAAAGTTGATCTTATCCACAGCTGCAAATTTTGAGTACATCTTCGTCAGATCCCTGAAAAAACGATGAAAATGTGCTGAAATAGTTTATCTTAATATATTATTTAAAGTTTAGTAGGTAGATAACAAAATAGGCAATAAATTACCTCACAACAACGTTATGAGACTGGAACAATGTATTCAGATTGGTTTTTCTTAGTTTTTCATCTTCCATAAGAACATCAGAGTCTTCCAAACCCCCAACAATTTCTATCAAGTTCAAACAATCTTTAAAGATATAGATACAGTATTAAAATTAAGTAAATATGAGGTTTTCAAAGCCACTCACGTTCGACGTCCGTATTATCGTCCACAGTCGAGTTAGTTCTCTTAAAAAGATTGATAAATTTGCTTATAATTTTGCATTCAATTAGAAAGACCAATGTGAAATAAATGCAGCCTGAAGCTAAGAGGTAAACGATGTTTCTTCCGATTCCAAATCGCTCCCAGTCTAAGTAATCCGCTTTCACTGCAAGTAAAATTAACTTTACTGGTCTATTCTTATTGTTAGATAAAATCATGTATTTTCTAAGTTAATGTTTTTACAGTTCTTGCAGCAAAGTGAGTCTGGAAATGCTCCACAGAGATGTTCCAGGTTGAAATGTGGACAGATTTGATTGAACTGATAATTCATGGAGAGCTGGACGATACCCATTCCCATCGCGTAGTTAGGTGAGATCAAGAAATATTTATTCATTTCATCTACAACATCTTCCAACTGCAGTTCACGAAGTCCTTAAGAAAATTTCAAGAATTTAGCATTTATGCTATTAACTTCTATTTGGAACCTTAAAATAAATCAAGTTAAAGAAACATACCTACGAAAACCATCGTCATCATAGGCGCTAGGCCTAGTTTTGTTTATCGAGAAATGGTTTTAGAATTAAGTTCAACGGGTTAAGAGTGATGAATTAATCATTGAATATGAAAATTACCTAAGAACATGCTTAAAATAATAAGACGACTGTAGCCCGTTGTAGGATTGGTTGACGCATAAGATAACAAATATGTGAAGGGAATCACAGCGAAGCCGAACGAAGCCATCAAGATGATGAAGTTTACTTGCATTGTAAAAGTTGAAAACTCTTCCATGTTAAAGAACACCATGATTCCAAGTAATCCAAAACATGGAATTATATAGTTGATGAAGTCTACAATGAAACTGGCAAGCCAAAATAGTAGAAATCGAACTCCTGAAACGTACTGAAGAAGCTTACACCCTGTCTCTCGTTCTCGAACTACAAATACGATGAATGATGCAGTTAAGAATGTTATCGCAATGGTTATGTTGTAGCTGTGAACATAATTCAAAGATTTAAAGAAATTAAATTTGGAATACTATCCATTGGATTGATACCAAATAAATTCGTTTCATTCCTACCCAATTTGGAAACCGACTGTTAAGAGCCCACCAGCATCTTTGAAAGAATCTAAATGACTTTCAGGCAATGGATGGTTGCTCACTTTCACTGAGTAATTTGAACTTCTTAACATGGCGTTTGTAATAAAGTTCAAGGCAAGAGGAGGTCCATGAAACGGTTGGTTGTTGAAGTAACCTACTAAATCGGTAGAATTATTCTTTTCATTAACTCTTTCCTCGTAAGCGATGATGTACTGGAAGTTTACAACAGTCAATTGCTTCTCAGCCTGCAATCAAACATATTTTTAGCCAACTTGAATTAAATTAAATCAAAGCTAATTCCTGCAACTAGTAAATAGAAGCTTACCTTTCGTAATATAAATTCAACGAATGATGTTTCATTGTCAAGAGCATGAACATTGAAGTTTGGAGACAAATAGTCGTGGTAGGAAGTGCACAGTATACTATCATTTGAGCATTTAAGAGTTGTCACGGTCTTTCCGACTGATTCGTACCTCTGAATTTAATAAACATAAATTAAAGTTCGACGTGTTTTCAATTTATTCAATTATCAGCTTAATATGTGGCTGATTGTTAAATTTAATCGTTTAAAATTCTATCACACACATGACATATCTTTTCTAAGTGAAAAATAGTCACTAACTTTGTTTCTCTGTAACCTGCCAAGTTTCCCTTGGAAGCTCTATTATCTAGATAAGCTTAAAAATTGATATTCAAATATTTATAACGAACCTCTAATCCAATTCTTAACGGGTCCACGTTATGAAAACCAGGGAATGCATTGAGAACAATGAAAGCCAATATGATGTAGGTCATAGGGAGCATCATCTATTTATAATCGGGAATACATCTTATCATCGATGAATTGATTTTTTATACACAAGAAAAAAATCATTCGAAAATCCCATACCTGAACTGCCAGCAAAAATCTGTTTCGATAAGCATACAGTAATTTCTTGACAATCATAGCCCAGAATTGCTGAAACAAAAGTGTCAAGCCAGAGTTTCGTTTCATAGCATCTTTACGGAAAAGTAAGAAATCCGATCCTGCTTTCGGATCTTCGTGACCGTTCAACTCTACACTAGAAGTATTTCGAACTAAGTCCAAGCCTTCGGTATGTGTTCCAGATTTGCTTGACTCGGCGTCTTTCAAAACTCTGTGAAAACAAGTTGTTGACAATCATGACAATTTTTCAAATAGTGAATCATAAATTTGGTGCTGTAAGTTTGCATACTTCATGAAAACTTCTTCCATCGTTGTGATACTTGCTCCGTAGCTTGCAATCCCTAAGTCATCTTTTCTAGCCTCAAGTTCCTCAAACAAGGCCGCAAATAAGTGAGACTTTGAGTCAGAGAGACAATAGCTCAACTCTGCTCCAACATTTTGATCCACGTCTGCTTCGGAGATATGTTTCTTGATTACATTCGTGATGTTTTGGATCACACAGTCAGGTTTTTTCACCATAATTAAGTGATACCCACCACCTGGAATGTACAGTTTATCAATTGTATTCTGTATTTATTCATAAATATGATACCGCATTTCAAGATTCGCTTACCATATCTCTTCTTCAAAAACAAGCTACTACCGCAGCACTGCAATTCCCCATCTGCCATAATAGCCAGTCGATCTCCCAGTACGTCAGCTATGAATTTAAGATTCCAAAGAATTTAATTAGATAATTATCAGATGTCTGTTATAATGATTGAAAGGGTAATTGATATATATATTTTACCTTCCTCCATGAAATGAGTTGATAAAATTATTGTCCTTCCTTTTTTCTCACTCTGAATCAAATCCCAAGTACATCGACGTGATCCTAAGTCCATTCCACTTGTACATTCATCAAGCAAAACGATCTGTATCAATTCAAGATTATTATTATTATTATTCAAAACAATATTTTGCCAATTAATGACCAACCGAATCCTTACTTTAGAACCGGCACAGAACGCAATCAAAACACTAAGTTTTCTTTTCATCCCTCCACTCAAAGTTCGGCTTTTGGCTTTACGTTTATTTTCCAATCCCAATGCATCGAGTAGCCGATTAATTTCTGGGTCAACTAAATTTTCGTCGAGTCCTTTTAGCAGGCAAAAGAATCGGAGATGCTCTTCAACCGTGAGTCTAAAAAAAACTATTAACTTGAAAATATATCCTCAAAACGCACAAACATTGTAAACTTTTGCGGATCTTACTCATCAAACAAAACATCAAATTGTGGCTGAAAATAATAACGAGAATGGAGAAAGTTAAACAATTATCTAATTACAGATAAAACTGGTAGCTTATTATTAGTATCTACATTATTCTAGAATACTTACACAAATTCCCAAACTGGATCGAATTGCATCCATCTCACGATGAATATCATGGGAATTTAATAATGCAGTTCCAGACGTCGGTGGAAAGAGTCCAGTTAACATTGAAATTGTTGTTGTTTTCTAAACAGAATATTTTTATTGCTAAAAAGGTTCAAATAGAACATGCAAGCATTTAAACGAATTTTAACAAGCTTACCCCAGCTCCATTGTGTCCTAGAATATAAAAACAAACAAAAATAGCTTTAACATTTCCTTTCATAAAATTACAACAACAATTCTCTAATCTATGAATCACCCTTGTACCTAGAAGCGCAGTAATGTGACCTTCATACATGTCAAGGTTCAGCTTACTAACTGCTGATTTGGATCCAAATTTCTTTGTCAGACTCTTGATCTGTATTCCAGGCTTAAGGTTCGTTGGACTTGGCTCAATATTAGGGTTGCTTTCCAGTTTTGGCTTATAATCTTCAATCTCAAATTCAATGTCATGTCGTGGGCCGCCAGTCCAATACCATTTCTAAATTTAATACATAACATCAATCATGCTATTCCCAGATCATCACAAGTAATTGCTATTCGTAGTTATTATGTATTACCTTAAGGAAGAAATTAAATGGTAAAGGTATTCCATATTCTCCAGGATGCACAGCTTCAAAGTACAGGGCAGCGAATAAGTAAATGACACCATTAACAATCATCATCATCAGGGCATAGGCCATTGAGAAGTCGTCATCAGGGCTGGACCCTTCATTAATCGAGGACCACTGGAGTCCATCCCCAGTTCCTTCGAACAAGCAGATAATCTGACATGCGAAAGATATCGGCGTGTTTGTCAAAGCGCAGCAAAGGAGCTTTACATAATTCGGCATAAGGTTGTATCGTGGTTGAAGGAATGCAAATGGAACGTAAAATAAGAACCACAACGCTCCTGCTCCAGTAGCTGCTGGATTTGCTGTTAAATTAAAAAAAAATTATCACTTAGTATTTTCAGTGGCACAATGTTGACTTAAAATTCAAGTAAGTAAGTCAGTTTTTTTTACCTCTTGAGAATAGAGAAGAAATAAAAAAACAGAAGCAGATTGATGAGAATGAAAACACGAGGAAAATGAAATACAATAGCGTTCCATCCGTTTTTGGAATTACTGGTAGCGTTTGAGATTCAACCAGTCGAACCTGGAAAGGATTGAATTGCCAGTTAAATACAAATTCGTAAACTTTTAGTTTTGATTAACTAACTAGATTCAAAATTCAAAATACCTTTAGTAAAATCGTCATCAACAAACAAGAAATCATGAGAGAGATGTAAGACTTTATAAACCAAGCTGTCCAGTGAAGCCAATTGGATAATCCCATCATTTTCATGGATTCCTGTTTTAAATGTTTAGCACATATTGGTAATGCAATACAATCATTGAATTTATGCTTTTAATGAGTAATCAATTTTTGCATAGTTTGTACATACTTTTAAACGCTTTTCCTTTTCGTACACGATCGACTTGGAGATATTAATTACAGGATAAATGAAACTAAGGAGCATCAAAAGTGGGAGAAATGCTTGGAGTGCAAAGAGATATTTGTCATTTGTGTAAGTAGGATAGGGAAATCTTTGCAATTTCACTGTATTTTCTTCAATTTGTTCCAGTTCATCCGTAGAGTTTAAAAGAGATCGAATCAAAGTACGATCCACTGCGTATTGGAGGTACAAAAATCCTTCATCGTAGTATCCAGGTAAACCCCCTTTGGTTTTATTTCTTGCTCTAGGGCCGAGCAATTGAAGCAAGGGATAGACAATCTCCGTGAACCAAGAAGCTTTCAAACCAAACTTTTCCTCAATTACATCAAACTCGCTTCTCAGACCGGTTGGAAATCGGAGTTTGTACTAAAAGATTCAAGATTAATTAAAGGAAAGTTAGGCGCCTCATGATTTTGATTGTTTAATTCCTTACGTTAATTTCTGATGGGAATTTCCCGTCTGTAAAGTTACTTTCGAAAACCACTCCAGCCAAAACTGGGGCTGTTGTGTCAAAATCATTCGATGCGATAGACTCAAAGCTTTCAGCTGAGGATTGGTATGCCTCAACCAAATCCTCTTCAGTTGCAAATCCTGTGACTATTTTATGAAACAAAATAATATAATAGGTTTTATTTTACCTTTAATTGATAGATAAAATTTTCATACAATTGTATTCGAATCCTTGGTCGTAAAAGAATTCTTCCTTTACTTTCATCATCAAACTGTCTGTCAGATCATTCGAAGGAGTGTAGAAAACTTTATCACTATGATATACATTAAGTAATTTTACAGTCAATACACAATAAAAATTTTAAAACAACTTGATACCCCAAAAAATTCTTACCATTTAAACAGTACTTCATACGGTGGATTATTATCCAGTGCATAAGCTTCATAAATTGTCGGCTCTGTAATGTCCGTCGATTTAACCAATACTCTGATGATAACCAATATAACTGTGAAAAGTAGAGGCAGCAATAGCTCCAAAATGGATTGAAACTTGTGTCTTGTCTGAATTACTGTAATTGATATTAATAATAAATATTATATTATATTCTAATAGAGTTGGGTGAGTTTCCACTTTTGACCCAACTTTAACAATTTACATCTTGCACTACCACCTCTTAGAAACTTGAAATTTTGAAATCTAATAGAATGCCATAAACAAAACCAGAAAACATGAAAAAAGTTATAATTCCAGAAACCAATCGCGAAGATCCACAGGCGGGCGTAGTGTGCATACAATATTGGGTCAAAAGAGTAAACCCACGCAATAAATGTATAATTAATTAATTAATTGATTAATTAAATTCTAATTACTATAGTTCTTCCACATTAGAAGCTTTAGCTTGTCCCATGATCGTTTACTTGACTGGGAAGTGGATTGTGTGCTATAATAATTAACAAGAAATTTTTTTAAATGTCAATATTTCAGAAATTAGCTGTTTTTCAGAATGAATTTTTGTCTGCAGAACTTTTCATGCGGATACTTACGCTTCGTTTACGTTCCAACTTTTACGTGAAGATTCCCAACGCATTATAAACACTTCTTATAATATATATTATTCGTATGATAATGTAATACAAGAGGAACAGAACAATAATTTTCTTGCGGTGAACCGCTCTAGTTTTAAAAATTCGGTTACTGACTGTTCGATTTGCAGAGACAATGAATCCTCAGGGTTCTCAAAATGCCTTCAGTTAAGAATTGAGCGTGTGAAAACATTCACAGGTATGCTACGAGTTTGCGAAGCTGTTTTGATAGCCAAGCCGTTCAGGAAATTCCAGATGGATTTCATGCACTTGGAAATTACCTAGCCTTGCTAAATTGCTACTTACAGATTGAACTATTTCTCAATCTTCCAACCCTTCACTTTGGAACTAGATGGATAAATTACATATGCTGTCTGTACTTGTACACGCAACTTAAAGGATTTCCAGAGCTCAATTAGCAAAGATTTACCATTGCTTCATTCATGAGATTGACCACTAACAAAATTAGGTAGGTATATAACCAGTATAATAAGCATCTTATTATTAACCAAGAATACTGGACATAATGCCATGTTTTTGTTTACTTGCCCTTCTGGCCTTTCTATTTTTCGGATAGTGGATAGATAACATAATTTTAAATTTGGATTGATTGGATTGTAATTCATTTTAAATGATAGAAGATCAATACACAGTATTTGTTAGAATTGTAAATTCATAGATTCGTAGATTCATAGATCTTAAAGTTAGATAGTATTCATTGTTCTGGCTTGTGGTTCACAGTCGAAAAGCTTGGGAAGTCCACGTAAAGAGTTTAGGAAGGTGTAGAATTGAACTTCCGTCATAGCAGAGCAAAAAATTACGTTCTGATGCACCACATTGTGTATGATCCGATGCCTGTTGGGCTCATGTGGTTTTTGGTATCTTTTATGAGAGAAAAAACTAAATGATGAAACGAGAGCTTTGTGAGAATTCTTGAGGTTTTTACAAACAGCTTACGAGTAACAAAAATTCTACCTGGTTGCATAATATTCCCTGAGATAAATGGTAGCCCGTAAATTTTTTTCGTGCTTCGATGATAAGTTTTTTTTATTAAGTCTGCAAAATTCCCAAGCTTTACAAGTACGGTAATGGTACAAGTAAGATTAAGTACAAGATACCAATACCCTTTACTTTAGCATTTCCTAATAACTATACATGATTAATATATTTTTTCAATATTTTAAGATGCCTTAATTAATGATGATGAAATATTGGTAAAACAATGAATTTTTCTTCCATGATTATCATTACCACTGGATGATTTTAGCAATGATAATTATCCCATCAAATAAAACTTGCCAACATGTATTCCTGCCTTACAAAATTGCACAAGTAGATTGTGGATATCTAGAGATGGGAAGGAGTTTAAGCTTTGTGATGTGATCATTGTCTTCGAATTGTTGCAATACTGCTGGTCTTGACCTTCCAGTAGTCTAAATACACACAAGGCCAAACCATTTTATCTTTCGCCATAATTCTAGCAACTAGTTTTTTAAATCAAAGTTTCTCTTAGATTTTACCTCAACCTCCATCTGATTCCGCAATGGCCTCTTTTTGGGGCTGGATCGTGCGGGGGAGAAATAATCGGCTATTTCATCTAAACGATCAGAAATATTGAGGAACCTTCTAAGCTTTCCTGGAGTTGGTGCCGGGGAGTCTACCGAAGTTCCCAGTCTTTTAACCCCCGTTTTATTTTTTGCTTTCAGGATATTCCTGATTTGCTCCCTTCTTAAGGGCTTAGCATTCGATGATGGTTTTTTCAGCGTGGCCGAGCGTATCTTCAGTGCTTTGGATGATTCATTGATAAGCTTTACCCACTCTATTAAGTCATCAGGATCAGTTAGGGCAAACGTGAGAGATTCTTCCTCACATTGAACCTGTGGTAAATTCGTAAGGTACTTATTTAAATACATGTACACGTTGTTTTCTCGAAAATCTCACGAACAGACAATGTATTGTGGTATTGTGAAATATTGAAGAAAATACCTCAGCATATAAATCATTTACGATGCTGGCTGAACATTTCTTCAAAGGAAGGACGAGACTAGGCTGTAGACAACCTCTGCTTCCCAAATCCGATTTAATTTTGCAGGACACGATTTGATCACTTAGTAGTATCAAGTAGAACTGATTAGAACTAGTCAGGCTTTGATGAAGGATTGACGTTGGGAGCTGTTAGAGGAAAAATGTTATAAAACCCGAGTGTGCGACTAATTATGTTATATATCAGCTTGTTATCACATTGGATTGCTGTCCAATTTACCTTCAAAACAGTTCCTGACTTAATGAAATAACGACCAGGTTCAATAAGATTTCCGTGATAATACTTCCCCATCCATCCATTTAGTTCAATGAGCTTGCACGATTTTTCGTGTTGCCTTATCATTTCGTTCATATGAAGGGCAACTTGGTCCAGATTTCTAACGGAATCTAAAATTGGTTGGACCAATAAATATTAACTTTTACTGATTCGACTTACTACCTGTTAGTTCAGACCACATATATTTGTAACACTTTTTATTCATCCGTCAATAACTTACCCAATAAAGATTGGACATCCGGATCATATTTTCCTCCGTTCCCAACAAACCCAATGACTTGCTGGAGGAGTAATTTATACCTTGGGATTCTTTGAATAGGTGTGATTAAATATGATTGTAAAGTATTGTTTAAGTTCTCTTCTTTCGTTTTGAGTAGAGCCTTTATTTCCGGATTTTGACTTAAAATTCTCTGGTATCGAGTAAAACAAAGTAATTTCAATAATTTGTGAGGTTACATATTAGATTAAATTTAAAATCCAATTACCTGCAGCAGGGCATCTGCATCGGTATAACCTGATGCATAAGTGGAATATAGTTTTAGATAAGGAGTGTAGTTTATAAAAGCTTCAGCTATAGATTTTAGATTTCCAGAATTCTCCTCGTCCATTTGATGGTCAAACTGACCACTTCCATTGGGTGACCTCTGTTTCAGCTCCTCCAGGAGCTTTTCGTTGACCTCAAGGAGAACTGGAATGTTACTGAATATTGCTGAAATAAAATGAAAATGTTAAATTTCAATTTTATTTACTTTTATCGATAAGGAATAAATATTAAAATAAAAAGTAAATTACCGTTGAAATCTCTGCGACTAAAACCTATTTTAATTTCCATATCTTCCATAAAGACATCCCGAATAATTCTTAGCTGGCTTACATAAACCTCTTCAGTTTTGATTATCTCCTGAATGACTTTATCCCTCATTCGAGCCATACGGGTATCGACAGGATGACAGGTAAGGGGTGACCTAAAATTTCTAGACCCCTTTCCACTTGGTGTTTTGCCTCCATAGTTAGCACTATTTAATGCTGACACAAAATGTAACCTGGATCTGGCAGAAAAAAGATTACGCTCTTCTATCGTCCTTCGGATAGAATCCAAGAGGGATGGAGTTCGGGACATGTTTTGTTTATAGATCAATAAACTGAACTTTAGATGTCAAATATTTAAATATTTATTATTTAGAGTTGTATGGAGTAGGTTTTCAGGATTTTGTTTATTCGTTACGTAAAACGAGGGCATGAACGGAAATGTTTACAAAAAATCTTTGAGATAAAGAACTGGATAAAAATTTGAGTGTGTAGAAAGTGGGATTTCATATGACTGTAGTTTGTGACCGTTACTTGTTTTCAGTCAAGCGTATTCACAACCCACATCCAGGTTGAAGTTTTGGGGATTTTTTTGCTGCTATTGATACATCCCTCTCTATCCTACTTCTTTCAGTCGTGTTTCGTGTCTCAGTTTATCTGTTACTGCCGTAGGGGATAAACTTTCTCTGATGTAGAATATTCCAGGTTTTAAACAGAGTTGGGTTAACCCTTTGATTTTTATTTAACATAATTTAACAAAATAATTATACAGTAGATAAGCGAGGGAAAAAATTATTTGGCAATTAACAGAATCTAAGCTACAAATTTTGAACAGTTTTTTCTACAATTGCTTTATTGTATAAGACGAATGATATTTTCGATTTAAATTCTTTACAGGGAACTGAATTAAGCTTACTACTGGCATATAAACAAGTTACTTCAAAAACATTTGTTATCGCTTATCTAGCATTCCATTTAAATTACGATTGAGATATACGTGAGGAACTAAGAACGGATTTCAATATATTAAAATGATGAATTCAACAGGTCTAAAGTTAATGTTTATTATTAAATCAATTTTAAAATTTACATGACAAATGTGTGAATCAACGACTCTAATTTAAAGTAAAATTTAAAATAAAATTAAATGAAACTTGTCATTTCGCTTATTTCCCGATTTCATACATTCACAAAGGTTACACAATGGAGGTCGATTAATTTTTCCATTACAAGGACAAATGCTTGGATACTCGCAGTTTTGTATTTCGGGACACCAAACAGTTGTGGGAGGACATTCTAGTTGACAATCATTCTGTCCTGAACCTGAATTGTTAAAACATTGATGAAATACATTGCAAAATTTTGGATCTTCTTCGTATTCATTCCCCTTGCAGATGTTAGTTGGATCGGAGCTCAGTTTACACGTTTGTTGATCACATTGGCAATTTTTACAACCTGAAAAAATTATAAATAAAACTTAAACACGGAGCATATTGAGTAGCTTCATATGACTTGGTATAAGTAGAATAAATGCCAACCTGCACAGCATTCCGATTGATATTCACAAACTTCGGATTTAGGACAGAATATGAGCCCTGCAGGACACACTAGGGGCGTATCTATTACTCCTCCACGTCCATCATCACGGCAGTAATGATAAACTGCACAATCAAAAGGATCTGGGAGCAACGTCTCATTCAATTCTTCTAAAGAAGGACAAGTGAAGTTATTCCCAATCAAGTTACTATTTCCACAGCAGTAAGAATCGTCTTGCTTGGGCGTAGTCGAGATGAATTCTTCAGTTGTCGATGAATCGAAAGTAGGTGAGCTGGTTGTGTCTCCGACTGTGGTCTCACCATCAGTCGTTGAAGACGTGGTTGTATAAGTAGGCATTGTAATTGAAGTTTCTTCTTCTGTTGTTGTACTAGTAGAAGATGACGAGCTACTGTTTGGAGTTTCCGTAGTCGATGTAGAATCTGATGAAGGAGTCGTATATGTTGGATCGAGTGTCGATGTTGAGGACATTATATCTGTAGACTTCGTTGGAGAGGGTGAAGAAGTTTCAAAAGAGTTAGAAGCTGTCGTCATGTCAGGGCTAGTGTACCATGGTGTTGTGGTCATTTTTGATGTTGTGGCGTTCGAATCAGAGTTAGTACTTGTTTCTGAAGGATCAGTTGTTTCTACAATAATTAAATAATATTATCATCATCATGCTACATAAAAATGCATAGTATTAATATCAAAATACTAATGGCTTTATCACCATTATTTTGATCATCCGTTGTTGTTGATATCAAACACGGTTTAGGGGTTGGGCATGTAACTACAGGGCAAGTTGATGACTCTGGAACAATAGCAAAAATTAATAAAGCTTGGGAAAACTTCAAAAGTCTTATGAGGCTTAATTAAATATATCCCCTCGATAAGTTCTGGTTAGTCAAATTAGTTTACCTGTGGGAGGATAGAAGATTGGGCATTCCGTTGCAACTGGAATTTCAGTTGAGCATTCTTGAGGAGGAGATTCTGTACCACTTCCTTCTTGAATATTGAAAAATACCACAAGGGGTACAGACGAATTCAGAAAGCCATATGATTCTAAGGCAGCTCGTATTTCATAAACTTCAACCTTGTTCCAAAACTCGAAATCCGTTTTCTTAGTTATGTCAACAACATAGCTTACTTCGCCAGTCTGAGAGTTAATAGAAAATATTTCAGAATCCATTGCATATCGCACTTTCCCCGTACTTTCACCTTCTGCAGTTTTCGGAATGGTGGCAGAGACATTACAGGGCTCAATTTTCTTAAGCTCTAAACCCAATTCATTACCAACGAAGCTAGTCACTTTTGTATAGTAAGCATTGCTAGTAAAAATCGGAGCACCCAAAAAATTCAAAGGCTCCTCTACCACTGTTGATCCAAACTTCAAGGAAATTGTAGTTTTTCCGTATAGATTATCTCCAATTGGAGGCTTCTTTTTGTTGAAGGCAAGTAGTTCAAAAGACAGGGAATCTCCATACTTGAAATAATCACTTTCAATCAAATACAAATGCACATTCATTTGACGACATCTGAATTGCTTATCAAGAGATTTTAATGAGCAACCGGTCACCAGGTCGGAGGTTGATATCTTAATCAATTCATTTGGGATTTTACTAAAATTAAAATCCATGCATGCATTTATTTCGTCTCTATCATCGTCCAAGACGACTATTGGGAATTCGAAGTTCAAAGGACATGACTTCTGATGCGTTCCGTTTACGCACGGTTCGATTGTGAGATTGTAAATTGGGTATTCGAAATAGGGCTTCTCTGTGTTCTCGTCTGTTACTGGAATTATAAACGTCACAATTTTACTCCTTCCATCATTGCACTGAAATTCGACTTGTAGTTCTACTTTTTTTCTCCATGTTTCGTCAATGTGGGTTTTGTTTCGGTCTGATACTTCAAATAAATCGGTACAAAATGAGCGGTTGACCTCAAGTAGTAATGATTCATCCTCAAGTTTAAACTGAATAAAATCTAATGGATTTTCAGTTACGTTCAATATTGATTCAATATGATATGCAGAAATCTTCCTAAAATAATTAACAGCAATCATTAGTTTGTACTTAGCCAATATGCTGTACAGTCAAAAACATAATAAAATAAACTTAATTTGTACTAACGCCAGGACAGTGCCGTTTTGTGCACATTCTGTCCGCAAAGTGTCATGCCGTGAAAGAGTCACGACTCGAGGAATTGCACAATCTACAGATTTAGAAATAAATTAAATTGGATTTTATCACAAATTCAAGTACACAAGCGATTGTTTATCAAAACTTACTCTGGGATTCAGAACCACACACAATTGTTGTAAGTAGAATTGTCAGAATTAAAAAACGTTCCTTGCAGTCCCGATGCATCGCCTAAGTCCTCTGCTATTGTTTCCAGATGAGATGTAACGTAGCCAAAAGTGTAACAGAACTGTCTACCATAATAAGCTATTTAATAAAAAATTAATTTTAACAGTTTCGAATTATTAAAGAAACAAAATGTGATTTAGAAATTTCCGAAAGTTGCTTGTTTTTAGCTCGTTGGTTAGGGCTTATTATTAATAATTTAGCTGTCTGACTGGACAGGTTTAATTAATTGAAATACTTTTGAATGACAGTGAAATGCTTTCCATGGGCAATGTAATTAATTCATATCTTATGCTTATCAATTATCAAGGTTCGTCAATTGTAATAACGAGTCTCTGAACTTTTCTAAATCTAACTTGTCAATTGATTATGGAAGCAATGCTTAAGTGTTGTGGGCAGAATTGAAAATTTCTAACGGAACATCTCTGAAAAAATTCTAAAATTACTTGTAGCATTAAATGTAGAAGCAAATTTTTATATCAGGAGGTCGCTGTTTTATTTTAAATTTCCGGATGTCCACCCATGTTCCTCTTGAATTAATGGCATTGAAAATATTAGAGATAAGAGTAATTATTTGCGAATATACGTCGTTTAAAGCTGAACCCACAGCAGTCGAAATATTTTAAATCACCTTCCGTGTGATTAAGAATATATGTTCTGCGGTAGAGATAAATCTAAACATCAATTTAATTAAATTGATTCATGAAAGCAGTTCATTAGTCAACATCCATATCACTTTAACCCTGGTAATTTAATGAAGTAATCAATTTTATGGAACTGAGTTCAATGATAATGACAGATAAACACTTTATAGAGTCTGACCATGACAGAGATTAATTTCTTGTATTTATTACTATCGATTAATCAATCAAATACAAATCAAAGTTATTATCAATAAATGTGTGCTTATGAAAAACATGGTATGGTATTTTAAATTCATAAAACGTCGATTTGTTTTTTCGTATCTAGCAATCCACTACATTTGAGTTTTCAGTTTGATCTACGAAATCTTCGTTACTTAACTGACGTCCAATATGCATACATTTTTCGGCTCCACCAGCTACCCTAAAGTACCCTTCGTCCGCAGTCTACACATAGGTTTCAAAGCAAAAAACCCAATGGATTTTAGGTTTCGAATTTCGTAGTTCGTCCGGTAATATCAATGTAAACTGTACCTGGAGAAGTAAGGAACTAGCCATTCCTTCTAAATTACGTTTTATGTCAAAAATTGCAGGTCTGTCATGGGGATCTTCAGTCCAACAATCTGACATGATTTCATAGCTATATAAAAAATATAAAACGCAAGAGTTAATAAACAATACATGCAATGTATTAAATTTGAGGAGATTGATTACATTTCATCGGATGCAAATTGAGGCTGTCCCATTCGTAATCCCTTTTCTAATCTATCAACAAACGTTTCATCCCAGCTCAGACCTGGGTACGGAGTTTGACCTTATATTGTTCAAAATTTTAAATTAAATTACAGTTGTTTTTTCACTTTATCATATATTTTTAATTAGACATGCTATTACCAAGAGCAAATATTTCATACAAAACAATCCCATATGACCAGACATCTGACTTTTTAGAAAACTTCATGTCCTTCAAGGACTCGGGGGCCATCCACTTCCAAGGCAGAGGTCCCTTGATAACAATTCATAAATCAATTAATTACGTAGAAAATGTACACATGAAAATCAATGGCCAAAATTCCTATAAACCGTAATTTTTGGTCCTACCTGGGAATTCTTCGTGTAATAGTCGCTGGAATAGTCAATGAGACGTCTCGAAAGGCCAAAATCAGCAACCTTACAATTGAATTTTGAGTCCAGAAGAATATTTCTTGTGGCTAAATCGCCATGAATAACCTTGAAAAATTGAATTATAAAACTAATGTAGTTTGCCGAGATAGTAAATTGTGCCATTTTAAAAGTATAAAGAATGCATTCTAATTCTAACCCCTAAGCTGCTAAGATACTCCATTCCGTTAGAAATCTGGATAGACCATTTGATTAAATTGAGGGTAGAAACAACTTTATTAGCAGTTGAGCTTCTTCTTCTGTATGCGTAGTTGTTCCTGTATTTTTTTTATAGTTAATTAAACCTATCAAAGGCAAAAATACAAAAATTTACAAATTTAATTAACTCACGATGCAGTCAATCCACAAAGTTTGCCATCTCGAACCAAATTCAAAAAATTCGTACGATTGACTTGCAAGAAGTTATGTAAATTACCATTTGCACAGTATTCTACCGCAATGTACACCTCTCCTACAATAATTTAATATTTAATTATTCTCAAAGAGTATTTTTTTAAACAGTACACTTCAAAGAATTTGCATATCTTTACAAAAAAAACCCACGTTTTCGAATATTGTGAGTACATGCTCCAATAAGACTGACAATATTTTGATGCTTCCCAATGAAAGCCATTATCTTTAGCTCCGAGAGTAGAGCTTTGAAATATAAAACCCCAACATTTCTCTTGACTGCTTTTACTGCAACGGTGAAACTTTCATCGTTTTGAAGAGTAACCGTTCCCTTCATTACAATTCCAAAGAATCCAGTTCCAAGTACCGTCGTCTCGTCTTCATAATTCGACTCAGTTTATAATAAATGTTTAAATATTTATACATGAGTCACTATTGAGCTTTATTACCTATTTTCAGCTTATCTCTAGGAATTGTAAACGTCTGGTTATAAGGCATTGCTAATATTGGACTGTTGACATCAATTGATCGCTTTGGAACTGAGCCTCCAAATCCAGTGGTTCCATCTAAAAACTCTAATAAACAAACCACGCCGGCTAGATCTAGATCGCTAAGAAATCCCTTTGTAAACTAATTTAAAAAGAACCAACCCCTAATTTCAGCTTCCGTCAATTTTCTAAGAATACTTCTGGCTTTTCTATTCTTGATTGTAGAGTAGCTCAATGCGATGGCGAATAATAAGCCCACAACTCCTAATGCGGAACCTCCACCAGCTACAGCTGCTAAAGGAAATTTCGAATTGCTTGCCACTTGAGACACTCTGATGGAGAGTTTTACCTCAGATCGATGAGCAGAGTCATTAGCGACCAGATTTAAGGAGAAAGTATGACCTGTGGCAATGTCGGTGTAGTCGAGTGAGTCGTTGTAATAAATGTAGACATCATAATTATGACCTAACAACAGTTTGTCCTCGGTGGGCACTTTTTCGAAAAAGAAATACTTGCAGTCTTTACTCTCACAAGTGATTTCACAAGTTGAATGCTTATAATTGTAGTCAATGTCTTGTATTCGAATAGGATCGCTGTTGATTTTAACGTTTTTCGGCCAAGGTAGGGAGACATTGAATTCTTTTTCACTGCTTGTTAATTCGGGTGGATAAATGTTTTCATCTTCAATCATCAGAAGAAACGTGTATGACCTGAGCATTGATGCCATTGATGCACACGAGATATTAAACTCGATTTCAAGGCTTGGGTCCCATTTATCTTGGCGATATTCTATCAAAGGACTTGTTAGAAAGAATTCAATTTCTTGGTTCGCTTCATTGAATCTTATCTCTATATACTTGTTGCTAGTTGAGAACTTTTTATTCGAAATGCTGGTGGCACTTAAAGTTGTGTACTTCCTGAAATTGAGGTTTGACAAGCATAAGTATCCATGAATAATGGATAAGTGTGGCAATATATGGAGTTCCATTTTAAAACACCTACGCTAGCCGCGTTCCAACTGTAATATCCTCCCTGACCTCAACAAACATAAAGTTTTTGTCTGCATCTTGTAGGTCAAGACCACATTCTATTGATCCAAAGTGAACATTTTCGTTGTTATTTTTTGGTCCTCAAATTACTAGTTATTTTCTCCTTACCTGAACCCGATGTAATCTTCAGTGTGAAATATGTAACACACAATACAAGAAAAACTGAATTTTTCATATCGAATTTGGGTGTAATAGTTTGATCTGCAAATTAATTAATCAAGCCTCTGTATTCGATGTAAAGTGAAACCAAATGTAAATCGTGTAGATTTAGTTGGAGGACCAGACTCAAATAAATACAAACACAGTCTTTGATTAGAGTCCACTGTATTGTTCATTTTATATTCATTGCATCCTTACAAAAAAGTCTGTTCTCCTTACAAAAATTGTTATCGAATTAATTATGATCTGTATGACATAAGCCATACCTTTTTATCATTTCCCCCGCATGCCTGTTATCTATCAAATGGTTAACATTTAAAATGTTTTTTTTATTGATACCAATAACATTTCAATCAATTCAATCATGGAATGACTAACTTTTCAATTATAGATATAAAGTCAAATAATTATCATAACCAATGTGAATTCAATGTTAAAATATCAGTCTCTTATGGGTAACATGCTAACTCGTGATGTACGTTGATTGACCAGTAAAGAATAATGGTCCACCTACACACTCATAAAACTGTTCGAAAAATCAAATGGATATTTTCAAATGTACAAAGAGTCCGCATATTTCATTCATGACTAACTAGCTACTGTCGGCCATGAATGATGGAATGAGATTGAGAATGTATTTCGGTAGCCTCACACACATGTTCTAAACATATTTCAATGAATGAGGCTTTCAAAATTCATCTCTTAGGTTCAACTCTCATACTAATCATCTTACTGACAGCACAACACGCTGATCCGTCCTTTTTCTGTGTATACGTTATACTTTTGGCGAATGTGCGTCTGTATGGGGATCTTTTCATTTTGGTCTTACAGCAGTCCAAATGCAAACAAACAAATTTGCATGGAAAGCATGTAATGTCCACCGGAAGAGATGATTGCGACCTCATACAAATATTTTATGGAGGAGATTCTAGTTGCCCTAAAAGCTTTCTAAAAATACAGAAATGAAGACGCTGCGGGAACTTTGCTGGTGCATTGTACTTACTTACTATCCACTAGTTTCGTGGACTTTTTGAGTGTACAGCTAAAGTTTTTTCACATTTACTTGATTTTTTTGGGTTGGAAATTCTCAGTATCGACTTTAGACCACAATATAGTTCCAAGTTCCAACTCACTTGTCATCTCTATGAATACAATTTTTCAAGAACATTTAAATGGTTAATTACAACGCGTGCATAGTTCAGATCATCACAACAGTGTCATTACAATGGAACAATGGTTCGAAATTAACCCTTGGAAGCATACAGCAATGATCAAATTCATAGGATGTACGGACGTGGTAATACGAAAACATTTTAAATTTCCCATCAAGAAATATGTTGAATTATTTATTTAATTTGTCAGTTGCTAGCAGTTCTCGGGACTTCGTACGTATCATATGAAATATTTGACTTCTTTGGTGATATCGAAAGACAGGAAGTGGCCAAGTTTATGAAAGGTCGAGGTAAGATGATTGATTTAAAAGGATTTTTTTTAAATCATGGCTAAAGAAATACATATATGTAGCTATAGCTATTTGTTTTACTTCCAGTGCACATTCCGTTCTATTTCTTCCTTTGGGTTATTGCGATCCTATTTTACATTTTCCAAATAGGAACATCCTGTGTTTTATACACTGCAGTAACCCAGGTTCAGTAAAGCTGCTTCTCTTCTAGACTTACAAAACAGTTTAATGGTTTGAATTTTCATCTGTCCCTTATGTTTTTAAATACAGGAAGCCACAGAAACGGATCCTTATGTGTCGATACAGAAATGTCAATGCTGGCTTAGATGTTCAAGAGTTGTTTTGCTTTTTGTAGTTGTCAAGATCTGCTTGCAGCCCGTTGTAGCACAGATACATGCAGGAAATATTCATAGAGGCTATGGACTTGCTTTGGGAGTTGCTGAGCTAATTTTCAGAGCTGGGGCAATTTTTGGAGTCAAAATGTTTATTCAGGAACTTCAATTGAAGGTTATTTCAGTTCCATCTTGATGAATTTACACAAATATAGCAAAGGTTTATCACAGTTGATAGTTTAAAAGTTTAGTAGAATTATTAATCTTGCATTTAAAACAATATATCTTTTGTTACATATTTGATTATATGCTTTGGCTAGAAATATGAATTTATTTGTATGTAAAAACATTCCAAAGACTTTATTATCTTAATTTACGAACTAAAACGTCTTTAATTCTTGATAATCAAAACTACACTCTACTACATCTTACAAAGCGATGCATTTTCTTTTCCTACACACAATCTGATGCCTACTTGCACGTTTGCCGTTTGCGGTCTACTAATAGCATGAAAATAATATTTGAAAATAAATGTGACTTTTAAAACCAACTACCTGTTATCTCTACCTGCTTATATAATTGATGTCCGAAAATCGGCAACGTTATCATTGTATTAATTTATTCAACCACCGTTACTTGCCTATCCATTATAGAATTTATACTTTGTGGGATTCTATGTTCAGAAAGCAATTTGAGGGCATGAACAGAGTGTAACGGCAGTCTTTCGTTCGGTAGCATCCGTCTTTAGTTACAAAGATTTAAAAGAATTTTCATGTTAATAGGCATGCGAATTGTATCTTAAATGAGAAATGTGTCTAAAAATATTCTTTATCATATAAACAAACGACCATGCAGATGCTTAAGCCATACATACAGAAAGTAGTATGAATCAGCAAGATTTCTTCCCGTTCAGACACATTTGCAATAAAAAACTGGAAAGCCGTTCCGCATCGGATCTAGAACAGTGTTTAAGAACACTTAAGGGAATTCAGAACGATTTTAGGAGCAGTTTAAATTCCAAGCCATACAGATTAGGGAAAATATTTCTTCAATGGAGCAATTAAATTTCAAAGTAAATGTTGCGCAAGCTGTAGCCATTACTGATTTGGTAAGTGTGATTAAACTTATTAAGTACAAGATGTCATTAAAATAAATACAAACTTTTGAGCTATTAACAACAGTAATAAAGTTTTATTTACAGAGTCTCGCCCTAATCGTCTTCCTCATTGCAAGCTTCCAGTTTTCCCATGGAACAAATCTCATCGCAGCCTCTCTAAGTGATACTGAAAGTATAGCATGAGTTTTGTCAGATCATTATTATTTAGGATTTGGAAATTCTTGAAATAAATAAATTGTATTTATTTTACAGAACTTACCAGACTCATTTTCTACTCCAGCTTGATTTATGTATTTCTGACTCTGCAGGTTGCAATGGGGATCAAATTGCTTCGAGGTGCTCGAGATGTAAAAATAAATCGAATGAAAAACTATTTCAAAGTTAAATCCTTTTTAAAACCTGATAGAAACTTAATATTCAATTTCAGATGATTCAGCTGCCAATAGATGCTCTACGAGTTTTTGGCTGGTGGAGGGAGTGGTCTGTCGTCTTTTTTTTGACATTAGTTCTACATGCTTTAGTTGTACTATTTTTGATGAATTATAGCCAAACCAAATTCATCATACTGATAAGTTTGCTCATGCAAGCTGTCTTCAGACCTATCGGAATCGTTGTTATTGGAAAGTCAAAACAAAATCTGGAATTTGAGTTACCTTCAAAAATATAAATTTCATTTGTATTCCATATCTTATTATTATCCCACGTTGTTAGCCCATTCTCTAAATCCGAATAATAAATCCAAAGTCTAATAAGGGATATGTTATTGACTTAAGATTAATTATTATACTATCTGCATATTCAACACACAAAGAAGCTCTTTATTAATCTTTTGAGGCTAGGAAAATGTGATACAACTGGCAGCTAACAATTCAACAAGTTGAGCACTGCGTTAACTCATTGCAGCAGTCGGACAGTTCCATAAACAAAATAGTTCTAGCATCCGAGGTTATTAAAAATCTATATGGACTGTAAAACCTATGTTTCAAATTTTAAATGACCTTTAAGCTGTCAATTTTTTTAAACATCAACGGCATGATGAAAAGATAATAGGCTGTGGTTTATATCCAAATTTTTTGAAGCTGTATTGATTGTCTTGTAAAAATGTACGGGTATATTTAGACTGGCAGTCTGCTCTTAACCGACTGGGAAGATATAATGTAATAGTAATTCAAAAAAGTTATCCTAGAATTGTAATTGACTATTTTTTTAAATAAGAAGTTAAAAGTTAATTTTAAATTAAATACAGAGTTCCAACAACATACATCAGCTCGAATGAGGAAATCTGTGGAAGCTAGAGGGACCGTTGTCTTTATTATTGCAGCGTTTGATGGGGTAAGCTTGTAAATCTTGTCAACATTTGATTTGATTTTTAACTTTTTTTAAACTTAATCAATGAAAATTGAATTTGCAGTTGTTTGCACTTTGCAATTTGTGTCAGTACTTTTTTAGACTATCAAGGTTCGACTTCATCTCTTTACAAAAGTCTATTCAACCATGTAAGTTTTTTTTACTTTGTTAGTAATATTTTTAATTTCATTGCAAGGTTTATCGTAGTTAAATCGGGAAATGATTAAAGATTCTCGGACGAAATAAAAAATTATTAAAAAAGAAGAATTATTCAAAAATTAAATTAATTTAATTCAATCAGAGAAATCATTCAGAGATCTGACAAGTTAAAGCTAAACTGACTGAAGGCTTCAATTTTAAAATAACATGAATATTTACATTCGTTCAATTACAAGAAAGAGTTCGAAGATGGGCTATATAGGTAGGGATTTTGGCCCGTGGCCGTGGGGGTGAATTTGATCCCAATGCCGGTCAAGAATTTTGTGTACCGTCTTTAAAATGGAGTTACCAGAAAGATTTTCTCAAAAATTGACATAAGTTCTCTGTATTTGGAAATTTTGCAAACAAATCCTTTGGTCCAAAACAAAGTGAACTTCAGTGTGGGATAAATCTGCATAAGAAATGGCTAATGTGCTAAGTTGTAAGAGTTAAAATAGATAGAAATTTGGATCGGTTAGATCTCTAAATAATTTTCAGAGATTGAATTAAATTGGTTAATAATACCAGGGGCCTGTGTCACCATAGCTTTTCATTTGCACTTTACGAAATTTTTTGCAAAGCAGCATATTTTTTGTTTCACC